>BLBF01000020.1:54977315-55051417 GCA_015471245.1 Laticauda colubrina | reverse complement strand
TCCTTCCTTCCTTCCTTCCTTCCTTCCTTCCTTCCTTCCTTCCTTCCCTCCCTCCCTCCCTCCTTCTTTCTTTCCTTCCTTCCTATTTAAAAGAAATTTCAAATTCTTTTTTAGCATTTTTGGCAGTCTTGACTTGCCCCCTATAAATAATTTTTAGAAGTCTTTGAAAAACATCTGAGCTGTTTCTGTGAAAATATGTTAGTGTCAGAGAGTGGAGGGCTATCTAATAAAGTAAAAATGACTAACACTTCAAGAGATGCAGTTGGACAGAGTTAGGTTAACAATAGGGATTTTTCAAAGTCAAAGTTCAATCAATCCAGAAGGAGATACCAAGGACATTTCTGTGTAACTTGCAGAAGGCATTATAGGAAAGGTTTTGTTTGTTTGTTTATACAACCTTAGAGAAAAAACAGCTAATAATATCTTGCCATTCCTAGCCAAAAATTTAGCACAAATATCTCTCAACCAATCATTCAACTACTAGATGAGTCTTGGCTGTCCCATCACCTCACAAAATAAGTAAATATTCTAGCTTCCATAATAAAAGTAAAAATTAGATGTTTGGTGTGCTCATAACAATAACAAGTTCCAAACTTTATATGCAGGTCAGACTGAATCTTTTATACATACTGAAATCCAGCCACTACTCTGGAATAGCTGGAGGTAGAGTGAGATGAACCAGGCATTTTACTACTGGCTACAACCAGCAACATCAACACCAACACTTGTCACATGCAAACAGAAATTTCCTGGTGATGATAAAGTCAAGCAGACAAAAGTGAAAGCTTGCAATACCTGCAAAATGATCATGTGCAGAGGTGAAGGGATTTACTCTGTGGTTGGGTGTTTTGATAATGTTTAATTGGGTTTCTGGTTATTTGATTGTTATTATTTCAAATTGTTTCATTTTATAAGAAGATTGAGCTTTATTATAGGGATTGTAGGTTATATTGGTAAAACCCCTGTCACACTGCACCAACGGATGCAAAGAGGATGTAAAATGGACAAAAAAGCTTGCCATCCGTTGGAAAACGCGATGTATCCATTCTGTACTCACTGCATACGTTTTGCTTCCTCTCTATCCGTCCAGCATCCGTTTATGGACGTTTCATCCGCTCAGAAAGTTTTGAGCTGCTCAAAACTTTTGCGCGGAAAATGTATCCAATTCGTCTGTTCTGCATCCGCTAGGCATCCGCTAAGGCATCCATTCTGCATCCGTTCCGCATCCGCTATATCCGCTAGGCATCCGTTCCGCATCCGCGCAACTCGCATCCACTCAGGCACAGGGAGGAAGCGGAACGGACGTGGAACGGATTCAGAACGGATGCCGAGTGGATGCAGCATGGAAACAAAGCATTTAAAACGGAAAAAACGTTCGCAGAGGGGACCTATCTCGGATATTAAGGATGTCTAGAGGATGCCTAGAGGATGCCTAGAGGATGCCTAGAGGATACCTAGCGGAAAACTTATATTTCCTACAAAAAGGAGGAGCAACTCATCTGCATTTCACTTTCAGACCAGCAGCCCAGCTGTGCAGATCTCTGCAGCCTTCATCTGACTCTTGCTTTTCCACAGCATCCAGTCATGTCCACCGTGGATCGTAACACAGTCCTTTAGCAGCCACCATCCTTCTACAACAGTGTGAAGCCATCTACAGGCTCTGTGAACTCTACTACGGGAAGAAAAAGAGGCGGCCAAGAAGCGTCTGGGTCCGAAGATGGATCAGGAGAAGAGCAGAGTACGGACTGTACAACAAGCTGATGGTGGAGCTCAGGAACGAAGAGACTTGGGCATTCCAGAACTTCATGAAGATGCCTCCAGCCATGTTTGACGAAGTTGTGCAGCAGCTGACACCCAGGTTGACCAAGGCAAACACCAACTTCCCACCCAGCCTGGAACCTGGGCTCAAGGTGGCACTGATTCTGCACCACCTGGCCTCAGGGACCATGTACAGGAGCATGCAGTATGGCTGGAGGGTGCCACACAACACCATCAGCATTGTGGTCAGAGAAGTGGTGCAGGCCATCATCGAAGAATACCTGGAGGAGCTCCTCCAGTGCCCCTCCACTGAAGAAGGATGGAAGAAAGTTGCAGAGCAGTGGTATCAGAGGTGGAACTTCCCCCACACCGTTGGAGCCATAGACAGCAAGCACGTGGCCTGCAAAGCACCACCCAAGTCGGGCTCCACTTATTTCAACTACAAGGGCTTCTTCAGCATCGTCCTCTTTGCCATGGTCGATGCTGACTACAAGTTCATGTACTCAATGCTTCAGGCAACGGCTCATGTTAAGATGCTCAGGTATACAACGCCAGTGACCTCAAGGATGGGCTGGAATGCAACCTCATCATGGGCTTCCCAGATCCAGACCCCCTGCCCAACGACAAGCAAGATGTGCCCTACTTCATCGTGGGGGATGACGCCTTTTCCCTCAGAACCTACCTCATGAAGCCCTACACTTCCAGACTCCTCACCCATGAAGAGAGGATCTTCAACTACAGGCTGTTCAGGGCAAGGTGGGTGGTGGAGAACGCCTTTGGCATCCTGGCCAACAAGTTCCAGGTACTTCTCACCACCATGCAGCATCGCCCAGAGACCGTGAGGAGGATCGTGGAAGCTTGCTGCATCCTGCACAATCTCATGCGCACCTGCTACCCAGTCTTGCAGAACAGGCTCGTGGACCTCCAACAAGGCAATGGGGACATGGAGCGTGGAGAATGGAGGCAAGGGTGAAACTTGATAGACACTGAGGATGTGCAAGGCCCCAACAGAGCCTCACGTGAAGGGAAGAAGCAGCGCAACCTCCTGAGACACTGGTGCAACTCCCCAGTTGGAGCAGTGGAGTGGCAAGACAGGATGATAGATGACTAATGGGTGCTTCCTTCAGCCTGTCTCATCACACTGATGAGATTGGGCCATGTATGTTGGGTGGGCCTACAATGATCAGGGTGTTTAATAAAGAGTTGTGTTTGTGTTGACCTGTGTGGATGATTATTACATTGTTATTGATAATAAAGGGCCATAGGTGTGGCACCTGGGAGGGTGGACCATACAGTCCCACTATGCTTACACTGGAGGTTTATCTATCCCCACAGCTATCACCCATCCCAAAGGTATCCCTCCCCACCCCACTGCTATCTTAACCCATCCCACAAGCATGCAAAGGCTTAAACCAATTCTAAAAGTTTCCACCAAGACTTTATTAAAAAAAAGAAATGAAGCAAGTGTGTGAATCAAAGATAAACTTTATTGAACAACAAGCTGTAAAAGAAAAATGACCCAAGTCAAGTGTCCAAATAAAGTCCACACCCAGTCTCTGGCAGTCTTCACGGTCACTCGGAGGTGTGCCCAGTCTCAGGGGTGAAGGGTCCAGGTGCTGTGGAGGTGGTTGCTGCTGCAGTGCTGGTCTGAAGCACCACTGGGGTGCCTGGCCCCGAGAGGACAACAGGTGACGGTGTGTTGAGAAAGCTCTCAGACAGCTCGCTCAGACCCGTGATGCTGAGAGGTCCTTCCTCCATGCCATGGGGTGTCAGCCCCAGTACTGATGACAGATGTACTGAGGCCGGGCTTGGCTGTGGGGTGGAGGAGGGAGTAGTGTAGTGGGGCTGTCTGGTCTGCAGCTGGGTGAAGACTGGCATGGATGGCATCGTTGTCATCGGTGTCATCATTGGCGTGGGTGGCATCGGTGGCATCAGTGGAAACAGTGGCAACGGTGTCGCCCGATGACTCTTTGCCTGGACTGGGAAGGGCTGCTGCCTGTGCTGCTGGACCTCCTGGTAGCCATAACCCTGGTAGGTGAGGGGCTGTGGGAAGCCTTGGAATGGGAGGGACATCACCTGGGGTGGGGGAGCAGACCTGGACTGGGTGGGAGCAGGTTCCTCTGGATCTGGAGGTTTGTGAAGCAGCTCGGTGATCCGGTCCTTCACCGCCTGATACTGGGGTTCCTCCATGTTCCTGAGGGTCTGGTTGACATAGGTGAGGAAGGGCTTACAGTTGGAGGATGAGGAGTCAGTTTGGACCAGCTGAGAGAGGAGTTCTATGCTGGTGCGGATGGTGTCCCTGATCTCCAGCAGGACAGTGTGGCTCTGCCCCTCCTGCTGTCTGCCTCTCTGCCTCTCTGTGGAGGTGGAGCTGGGGGTGGTGGATGCGGCTACAGCTGTGGTGGACGTGCCGTCTCCTTTCTCCCACTGCACCAGGGAGTCCTCCACGCGCTCCACCATGGTTACAACACCTGTCTGCGGGTTCTCCACTGTGGCACGCTCCACAGAAACCTGCCTGGAGACAGGGACTGACTCTCGGCCGGAAGAGGACTGGGTGGCAGCAGGCTGCCGGAGAGAGAGGGTCATGAGAGGGGCTGCTGGTGCTCCTCGGTGGCGGATCTCACCCTCCAGGAACCTGCACCTGGCCATGACGTAGGTCTCTCTGTCTGTCAGCTTAACCATGGCCTCGCCAGATTTCTTGAGGTGCAGCTTCACGTACCAGGTGTGCATGTGCTTCCACCAGCTGAGGAGCACCTCCGAAGTGTAACCCATACTCTCCGCCCT
Organism: Laticauda colubrina; assembly: GCA_015471245.1. NCBI lineage: Eukaryota > Metazoa > Chordata > Lepidosauria > Squamata > Elapidae > Laticauda > Laticauda colubrina. The sequence continues at coordinate 55,046,875 of BLBF01000020.1, read as the reverse complement.
CTCTCTCCAAGCAGCCTACTTCCTTTTGGTGTCCCTATACAGCCGGTGTCCCTTCCGCCACAGATAGTCATTCTCTCTCAGCCTCTCCAGCACCTCATCCTTGTGTTCCTCCTCAATATAGTATTGCTTCCTCTCCCATCCCCGCATACGCCTCTTCCTCCCTTTGGCAGGACCAGATGGGCCCTCATCAGAGGGGCTCCCAGGTAGTAGGGGCTGCTCCTCCACACCACCAGCAGCAGCAGCACCAGTAGGATCATCATCATCATCATCATCACCAGCAGCATCATAATCATCATTATCATCATCATCATCAGCAGCAGCAGCAGCAGGATCATCATCATCATCATCATCAGCAGCAGCAGCAGCAGCAGCAGCACCAGCAGCAGCACCAGCAGCACCAGCAGGACCAGAAGCATGAGCAGGACCAAGAGCACGAGCAGGACGAGCAGGACGTACAAGACCAGGAGCACAAGCAGTACGCGCAGTACGAGCAAGTCCAGGAGCACGAGCAGGATGAGCAGGACCAGCAGGACCAGGAGCAGCTTCAGCAGAGTAAGCACCAGCAGAAGCACCACTGCCAGGAGCAGCTTCAGCAGAACCTCCAGCACCAGAAGAGCGAGCCTGAGCAGCAGAAGCCCCAGCAGAAGCAGAAGCAGGGACAGGGGGCGGGCGGATGACCCTGACCCTCTTGCAAGGGATGGCGGCAGGTTGCTGAGGCTTTCGCTTCTTCCCCATGGTTGTGGGGTTGCTGGCTGGCAGGGAGGCTGGCAGGCACCAAGGCTGGCAGGAAGCCTGGCAGGAAGCCTGGCAGGCAGGCAGGCACCAAGGCTGGCGGGCAGGCTGGCAGGAAGCCTGGCAGGAAGCCTGGCAGGAAGGCAGGAAGGCAGGCCGGCACCAAGGTTGGCAGGCAGACTGGCTGGCAGGGAGGCTGGCAGGCACCAAGGCTGGCAGGAAGCCTGGCAGACAGGGAGGCACCAAGGCTGGCAAGCAGGATGGCAGGAAGCCTGGCAGGAAGGCTACCAGAAAGCCTGGCAGGAAGCCTGGCAGGAAGGCAGGAAGGCAAGCAGGCAGCAAGGCTGGCAGGCAGACTGGCTGGCAGGGAGGCTGGAAGGCAGACTGGCAGCAAGGCTGGCTGGCAGGCAGAGAGCAAGGCTGGCAGGGAGGCTGGCCAGGAGGCTTGGAGGCAGGCTGGCAGGAAGGCTGGCAGCAAGGCTTGCAGGCAGGCATGCAGGCAGGGCAGGCAAGGACTCGATGTATCCAGCAGCAGGTCTTTCCTCCGAATGCTGGCCACATGCGAGCTGCTTCCCTTTATATCCACGTGGCTTATGCAATGCATCCCCCCTGCAAAGCGCAATTAACGCTCGGCATCCTTTCGGCTTCCGCTGTGCATCCGCTAGGCTTCCGCTCTGCATCCGCTTCATCCGCTGTGCATCCGCTGTGCTTCCTCTGTATCCATTCCGCGTCCGCTTTGCTGAGGTCCCCCGGAAGCCTTGTGGATGTGCCATCCACTCCCATCCGCTCCCATCCGCTAGGCTTCCGCTCTGCATCTGTTTTTCATCCGCCCTGCGTCCTCCCCACGTCCGTTCCTTTCCATGTTATCTGCTCTGATTATGCAAATATTTGCCCCTTTTGAGAGCGGATAACAATGGATGGAACATTTTGCTCGTCCATTGTGTCCTTTTTACATACGTTTTGCATCCATTGGGCAGTGTGACAGGGCCTTAAATTTAACATTGCTGGGAAAAATATTAGATAGATGGATGATAGATGGATGATAAAAACAAGATAGATAGATAGATAGATAGATAGATAGATAGATAGATAGATAGATAGATAGATAGATAGATAGATAGATAGATAAAAATATAAACATTCCAAAACTTGAGCTTGAAGTACTTGATATTCATCTTGGTTTCATTTTGTCAGGAAGCCTCTAGGATAAAAGAAGCCCCTAAAGTCCAGGAAGCAATTTATTATTGCTTTTCTTTGGCTTTTTAGTCTAAAAGAAAAAAAAAAAGATTTTGAAGTTTAAATGGATATTCGTACCACACATTTCTTCTGCCACTCCTCAACTAAAATTTTGGTCCATTTCACTGTTTAAGGCTATATAAAGACTGTAGTTGGTGAAGTGGGGATTAGTGAGACTCAGAATTGTTCGATAAACACTGGGCAGGTGTTTCTACACTCTCAGGGCCAAAATCAGAGCAATTAAATTTCCACAGCTCAATTCCTGTACAAAGTGTCTTTAATATATGACTTCTTCTCTGCAGTAAAGCAACTTATCTAGTCGTAATTGATTTGTGAAGCTTCTGCTGCTACCAAACTTTGAGTTGACATTGAAGATTGGAATTTATTACAGTGCCTGGATGAAATCTGATAAATTACCTTTTGTTTATTGTCAATGCCCACTAGTCGATATTATCTTTCCTATATGTCCCAAGATGGATCCAGGGCTTTTCCATTTGTATTTTCCTTGTGAATTTTCCAAAATTATTTTGGGTGGATGGCACTGAAACAAAACACTGAATTAAATAGGCCTTTGACTAAATTTATACAGTCTTTATGTTCTTAGTAGGGATTAATTATCTGCAAAACATAATTGAAACTGCAAACAGGTCCCTAAAGGCTTAAAGCATCCTACTCAACCTGATAACATCCAAGCATGTGTACTTTCTGAATCCCCAATAGTGTCCATGAGAAATGATCCAAGGAGAGTGGAAATGAGGCCAAAAGATATATGTCATGATCCTTTAATAGAGTTTCCAAGCTACTGAATTTGGTTACTTTAATCCAGTCAAATTGGTCTGGCAAATAGTAACAACATTTGATCAATAATAAGAATTCTAAAAGGTTGTTAGGGATAACATTGTTCACCCTAACTGTTTTAGGTGAAATACTAACTATAAATCATAGTTAGTGTATGCAGCTTTAACTGTAGAATAGCAACTATGGGTGTGGTTATGAAAACCATATAAAAGTAGCAAGGCTACAGCTTGCTCGCTCTCTCTCTGGCTTTGATGATCCCTGATTACTGCTTGGAAGCAAGACTACATTGCTCGAACGGGAGAGACAAGAAAGGACTGATTTATGTGAACTGACAATAGGATATTCTACATGGACTTTGCTAACTGAATATCCCTGAATGGACTGACTACATGGTAAATGAATATTGGACTGTTTTTGACTATGCTATAAACTTATACTGGAATAAAATATATTCTTGATAGCACAAGCGTATCTGTTATTTTTACTGTATGTTAATAAACATACAAGCTTAGCTCACTCATTTATCTGTGTGCCTATCTGACTAACGCTGCACATTCTGTTTAGCTTGTCTACCTAACCCTGGTTGGGGAACCCAGGCTTAACAAAGGTACTCATGTTAATTTTGCAATATATAACTGTCTATCATGATAGATCTGCTGATGACAGTGTGAGCTTTAAGCCTCTAGCTCAAAGAAATATAAAATTCCCAAAATAGAAGAACTGTAGAAATTAATACTGGAGATATTAAAATTGAAATGAAACTTGTAATGAACAATATGTAACAGTGGGACCAATGTATAGGAATCTGAAATTAGACAAACTCAACCTGTATATGCAAATGCTCAGCAAAGGACTGTGTTAATTAATATGAGGATTTTAATGCAGAATGGATAGCACATGAAACACTAGAAGCACTGGCAGAAAATAAAAAGACCTTCATTAAACCATTCTGTTTCTGCATTTAAAAGGAATAATTAGTGCAAAGACATTACCAGTGTTAAAATTAATGCCAACAGGTATTGGTGCTAAAGACAATGTCAGTTTAAGAAACACCTAATTCAGCCAGAACATTTTGCTCCAGGCTATGCTGCAGTAGTTAGAATTTCAACAAATAGAATTTTTTTCATTTGAAAAGGAGTTTTATATAAGAGAACTGCTTGTGTACTTTGCAACAAAGGTGGATTTTTCAATGACAAAGACAGGCATGAGAACCAATATTCTTCTTCTGAGAACCAATAGATTAACTACAGATGTGGGATAAAACTTGGAAGGATCTCACACTTGCTGCATTTTCATGGCTATCTGGTAAAATATTGATGCTGTTCCTTTTAGTTTTCTTACTAGAAAAAATGCAAAATCCATATGATAAAGCAAAAATAAGGAAAATTTTTGTGGCCACCAGCTAAACATATATTTTTTTCCTTGGAATTTGGGTTGCAATGGTGGCATATCATGCAAATAGATGTAAACATTCAGGATTTTCTAAGAGATCAGTGTAAAAAAATTAACGCTGCATTAAACTCATTTTAGGCTAGACTATAGGTTTCCTGTATTTTATCCTCAGTTAAATAGGGGCTCTGGGAATTGAAAAAAGGGACTCTGGGAACAGGCACTCAGTAAAGGTTACTCATCCTTGTTCTAAAAATCTGGAGTTCCTATTTGAAAATAATTATTTCTCCTATCTGTAGCTCCACATTCATAAACAGAAAAGGTCTGAAAAATATTACATTTCTAAGCAGAAAACATCTCTCTTTTCATTGAAAAGTGCTGAAATTACACCGACAATAGTCTGTAACCAGAGAGGATTTGCCCATAGACTATTAATTTAAATCTTTTCCTAGTTCTCTTTCAAAGGTGTCTGATCTATTTCTGTATGAGAGAACTGCAACTAAATGAATGGTAACTTGAGAGACCACAATACATCTGCTTACAAGGCCCCAAAGTAGCATGGATGCAACATCAAATAATAACAAGGAAGCTTTCACAGAATGGAAGCATAGTCCATGTTACTCCCAGTCTGTTCGCTCATATTAAAATTAGGCAAAAATCAAAATTATTTGAGATACTTCAAAATCAACCCACATATTCCTATTCAAATTACAACTATTCACCATACACACAGCATCACACCCTAAAAATAAGTGTTTATGATAAATTAATAAATTTATTATTGTTCAGGGCATGAAAAAGGTGAGGTATGAAATATTCAAGATGTTTACATACATTCATATGTGGTAGTCTTTTGGGTTCAAAGGCATGCTGTTGTGCTGTTCGTCTCTGGACCTGGAGGTGGCTTGGTAGTCTCAATCTAGAAGCATAGAATCTAGCATAATGGGGGCACAATAGGAACACTGTGCTAGACACTGTTGTAGTAATGATGGATGTTGTGTTATAATGCTGTTCAGTTTTGGGTGGCACCTGTCTCCAAAGCTGGTGAAGGCTTGATGGGGCTCACCAACAGGTTCTGTCAGCAGCTACACTTTCTAGTTCCCTTTGCTGAATATCACAATGGCATAGGATTTCTTTCACAGTATCTTTGTCCTCAAGGTCTCTTTCCAGGTTCCAGGATATCAGTGGTTCTGAACCTGTGGTCCACAGACCCCGGGGGTGGTGGTGTCATAATTTCATCAGAGGTGGTCCACAAAGGCTTTAAGAAATATTATTATATAAATCTTGAGTTGATCTTGGTGGTCCAAGTCCGTGGTCATGGTCTGTAGCCACAAAAGTATTTAAAGGTTCCATGGTGAAGAAAAGATTGAGAACCACTGCAGTATAACCATAGAGCAACTGGTGAGGCATTTGGCAGTCAATCATTGTGATAAACACTCACTCGTCTCATCTGGGCTTCAATAATCAGAGACTCTGCATGATCTAAGATCTCCAGGCCAACAAATACCAAGCAAAAAGCACACATGTGAAATTTCTCCAGTTATTTGATGTGCCTTCAGTATTGAGTCCAGGTCTCACATCATATAGGAGAGAAAGGAAACCCATAGCTCTGGAAACCACTCAGCTTTGTGGAGATTAAGATACTGTATGGACTGAGCACTGTGGTAAATACAAAGTGATAAAGCAAAATCTTAATGTAATTAGTTTAAAAAGAAACATTATAGCCATCAATAATTATGTTGGGTTACCAAACTGACACTGATAGACACCGGGCTTTTAGTTTTCTGCATGTAAAGAAATGTTTAGTTGTAAACAATAAAAAGCTGATCTCTAATTACTTAAAAAGCAAAGTATTAGCTGGATATCCCCTTCCTTTCTTCCCGCCTTCCTTCATTCCTTCCTGCTTCCTGCCTGCCTGCCTCACACCCTCCATGAGTTCATCAAATTTTTCTATTAGTACAATATGAGGAAGTCATAGGTTGTTGTTTTCTATTCAACAACTATCTATAATCTCACTGAAGCTCATGAGGCCAAAGAAAGAATTATTTGGGAACCAAGAGTTTTGACTACAGAGTTTCTAGGCTAGATGATCAAGAAAAGACGTCATTTTCCACTTTGTTGCCAATAGATCCCAAAGTTCCAGACAACAGCTATGTTCAGCTTAGGAAAGGCTGCTATGGGAAATAAACGTAAGGCAGATCCTACTTAACAACTGTAATTGGGTCTAGATTTTTTGTCGCAACGTAACATGGTCATAATTTAAGTCTAATGTCACATGACCACACCACTTTGTGATGGAAATTCTGGCACTAATGGTTACTTACTATCATTAAATGAACCCACTCTGTTACCATTTGCTGCTGGCTTCCCATTGACTTTGCTTGTAGAAAGCTGGCAACAAAGGTCACAAATGGCAATCATATGACTGCAGGATGCTGCAACATTATAATTGTGAGGCTCGTACTGAATACACAGATTGCAATCATGTGACTACAAGGACATTGTCATCAATGTAAAGTAGTATGAAGAGTAGTCGTAAGTACCACTCATTCAGTGTTGTCATAAATTCTGTTATTAAGCACCTATGACACAACCCTGGTGTCTTTATAACATGAGCTTAAAAATCTCTTTGAAGGGGCATGAATAAGCCAAGTGAATGAGCTTCTAGTTGCCTACTCCCATGTTTATTAACAAAGACAAAATAATAATTCAAAGTCTCAGAGATGAATTAGATTAGATTAGATTAGATCCAACTTTATTGTCATTGCCATGGATACAGGCAACAAAATGCAGTTAGCATCCAACCAGAGTGCAAGACTAGAGTAAAATATAAATATATGTATGCAAATATGCAAGGCATCTATGAATATGTCAATGGAAAACACAACAAAACGTATGTACATGAGCACACAAAGATAAGTGTGACTGCACATATATGAACATATACAACTGTACAAAATGTTTATGGACATGTTGAATATTAATACAGATGCACAGAGAATTATACAAAATACATCATATGTTATCAATTGAAGCGTCAGCATATATGTGGGGACAAACAAACTGAGGAGTTCAGCAAGGAAGCCACTGTACGGTAAAAGCTGTTCCCTAGCCTGCTGGTCTTAAACTGCAGGCACATGAACCTCCTCCCAGATGGAAGAAGAGTAAACAGTTTGTGGGCTGGATGCAAGGGGTCCTTAATGATGCCGTGGGCTTTATGCAGACATTGTTTCCTCTGAATGTCCACAATGGCAGGAAGTGGAACCCCTATAATGTGTTGGGTGGTTTTCACCACCCTCTGTAATACCTTTTTTTTCTTTTATAGTGTAATTTCCATACCAAAGTGAGATACAACCAGTTAAGATGCTCTCAACTGTGCAGCAGTAGAAATTAGTCAGAATAGCTGAGGAGAGGTAATTCTTCCTCAGTAATCTCAGGAAGAAGAGGCACTGGTGAGTTTTCTTAATCAGACTAGTGGTGTTAATCTGCCAGGTCAAGTCCTCAGAGAGGTGGATCCCCAGGAACTTGAAGCTAGTGACCCGTTCTTCCGTTCTCCTGTTGATGTATTTTGGAGAGTGTGTATGACCATTCTTTTTTCTGAAGTCCACAATGATCTCTTTGGTCTTGTTAGTTATAAGTAATAGGTTATTGACAGCACACCACGTAGCTAGACACTGCACCTCCTTCCTGTATTCTGAATCGTCATCATCGTTGATGAGTCCGATCACCGTAGTATCATCTGCGAACTTGATAATGGTGTTAGAGCCATACACAGGCCTGTAATCATAGGTGAAGAGACAGAACAGGAAAGGGGCACAGCACACAGCCTTGGGGTATGCCAGTACTCAGTGTGATAGTAGATGAAGCGGAGTTATTCAACTTGACATGTTGTGGTCTGTTTGTCAAAAAGTCCAGTATCCAATGACAAAGAGTAGTGTTAATACCAAGGTCCACCAAGTTTAGTGATCAACCTGGAGGAAATGACTGCATTAAATGCTGAACTAAAGTCAATAAACAGCATTCTAGCATAGGTATTCTTATTGTCCAGGTGCGTCAAAGTGTTGTATAATGTTGTATAACATCCTCGGTACTTCTGTTCTTGCTGTAGGAAAATTGGTAAGGGTCCAGTGTAGTTGGGAGGCAAATTTTGAGATGTGCCAGGACTAGCTGCTCGAAGCATTTAATGATTGTAGGTGTAAGTGCTATAGGCCAGTAGTCATTCAGACACTCTGGTATGGAGTGTTTAGGCACCGGCACTATGGAAGTGGTCTTGAAGCAAGTTGGTACAGTTGCTTGGGAAAGAGACAGATTGAAGATGTCAGTCAAAACTACAGACAACTGTTCAGCACAAGTCCTAAGTACACATCCTGAAATGCCATTGGGGCCCACAGCTTTACATATGTTGATCTGGCTCAGAACAGTACAGACTTCAGTGGTAGAGAGTGTGAGGAGCTGTCAGTTTACAGAGAGTCTGATCTTGGTGACTATCTCCTGGTTGTCTCATTCAAAGCAAGCATAAAAACCATTTAGCTCATCAAGAAACAAGACATTAGCAAATGAGGGAGTAAAATGGGCAGGCGTGTAGTCTGTAATATTCTGGATGCCCTGCCACATGCATCAAGGATTTGAGTTATCAAAGTGATCCTCAATACTTAGCTTATAGCTATGCATCGCTTTCTTAATACCCCTTCTCAAATTGGCCCTAGATGCACTATAGGCCTGTCTGTCACAGGATCTGAAAGCAACGTCTCGAGCCTTAAGAAAGAGACGGACCTCCCGATTCATCTATGGCTTCTGATTAGTATATATGATGATCTGTTTTTCAGTTTTACCCACTTTATCTAAAATCTATAGGAGAAGTTTCATGATTGCTGCTAACATTCCTGTGAAGTAAAACAGGGGTGAAGGGCAAGAAGGACATTTCTCTCTGGCTATGCCATTTATGGATTCCCAAATAGCTATTTCCAATACAAAATCTTTTTGTGCACCATAGTGCTCAGCTATAATGAAGTGATCTAAGAGCTGACATTGGTAGCATTTCCAGTGTACATCAGGGTCCTTTTGCCCCTGGGATGTGTTATCTAATTACCAGACTGGAAATGGGAAGCAAGCTGCCTTTTTCACAGGTTAATAATATTTGGTGACTTCATTATTTCTTGGGAGATCAATGAGATTTTACAAAATGGGAAAAGAATCATAAAAGAAGAACTATATAATAGCCCTTTGAAGGAAAAGCTACGCTAAAGAGCAAGTGGTTGATCTGCTCTGCTGTCATTGATGGCCTGTGCAGCGAGAAGGGTCGTGGACTTAGGTCAGCTGCCATTGCATGTCTGAGAAGAGGTATAAAGCATTGTTCTAGGCAGTTGTTGCTGATATCAGGCAATATGCAGATTGTGTAGCTTGGAAGCAATAACATTTTTGTGTGCAGATGATTTTAATTTTTTCTGAACTCTATATTCCATCTAAATGACATTGGTCAGAAGAGAAAACATATATACTTGCAAAGAATAGGAACCTGATTTTAACAGTAAATGGACAAACTCCTAAACAGTGTCCAGCATCCACATCTTAACATTCTGGGTTATGGGTTCCTGTTAAAATCAACCTTGAAAAGAAAAATGTCCAAATTAGGTGCTTGTTACTAATGGGTTAAAAGTTAATAATCCACAGACCATTCAGATTCACCTTCAGCAGCATCTGTGTCTTCAGTGGGGTACCTGCAGTCATTTGTTCATTTCATTGTTTTCAGCAGCTTCTTGTATTCTTTATCACTGAATGTAGAGGAGATACCTGCTCTCAATTAATTTTCAGGAAAACCTTCATATCATAAATGCTGCATGTAAGTTAGAATGTTTCATAGAGCTGTTACATTAGCAGGTACTCAGTTATAGTTAATGGTGCAAAAACAGAATACACTCCTATCAGATATAATCAATGGGTGAAGTATAGGAAATGGGAAGACAAAAATGAGGTTTCACATCAAAATAAAATGAGGCAATAACACGTGAATGTAGGAAATGACAATTCTGACTGAGTATTCATTAGCTTTTTTAAAGAAGTATAAACTACCATTTAGAATAAACAATTCAAAGGCAAACAGCAAAGAATAATACATAATCAAACAGTGATTAAAAACAATAACCAATGGGACATTGTTCACAGTAAATTCAGCGTCAGTTTAAAATCCAGTGGCTGAAAATTTCATGGATTTTCTTGGACATTAAATCCATTTCAGCTTTACAAAGTGGGTATAGCATAAGATATATTGTAATATGATACAATATACAATTAGTCTATAGTTGATCAAGATTAAAAAATCTGGTCTAGATCACTGAAATTTAACTTGATACCTGAGGCAGAATAAAGTTTGGAAAAGTAGTCTTTTTTTTTTAATAGACTCATATAGGAAAACAGAAATTTTTAGGTGGTTGAACTTATCTGACTCACTGTTAAGGTCATGTAAGATCTTTGATATCTCATTGTGATGTGTTGGCTAGACATTTTGACATTAAAATTGTTCACATTCTTCATAATTCTGCTTAGACCCAGGGATGTGAATAAAATTTAGCATTAGCATTGTATCCTCCCATGCTGTGTAGATATTGGGCAGCAAGAAATCTCCAGCATTTTAGCTCTTGGGTGAGTACTTCAGCATCTTCTTATATAATGTCTAGAGTCTTAAGTCTTCCACAAATGTTTTTTGCCATGTATTTCACAGGCATCCATTTGGTCATTTGGCATTGGAGGAGGGGGAGTCCATTTTGTGAACAAAATACTTGACAAATTTGGTTTACCATCTATTCACTGGCTTCTTGCGATTCACAGATTATTAATTTTAGCAAGATGGTTTTGTTTGTCTTATGTGAGATTCTAATTTCTTCTTCACAGGAAAAAGTGTTTTCAGACTCTATTTTTATTACTTTTAAAAATACCATTACTGGACCTAAAAGATTTTACAACTATAGGACAGTAGCCAATCTTCCCTTTCCCAGCAAGGAGTGAAATTGATTTTTTGAAAGCCATTTAAAATCAAATTTAGACTTAGTTTTGGAACTTAAACCACCATGATCACACTGCATACTTCTGGTGCCTCAGAAGAGAATAAAGATATTGCCAGAAATTGACCAGGGAATAAATCACAACTGCTCATGTGCAAGTTCTAAGTTAATCAGAAAAAGAAAGCCAACCAGTTTCCACAAGCTATACCCACCATTTTTGAAAAGAATCTTAGGAATCACTGAGATTATTAAACCTCATTGAAAAAACCCCAAAGGAACTATGGAAAGAAATCAGAGTTGTTAAAGATGAATGTGAGACTGCCAACATTCAAGAAACAGAAGAAAGGAAATTGAATATCAGAACAAATGGAAATTGGTGGAAATTGCCAAGAAGAGAAGCTAAGGCCCAAAAAGACAGAAATCTCAGGAAAGAATTTAACAAAGAATTTCAGAAGACTGTTAGGAGGGACAAGGAAAAGTATTACAATAGCTATAAAGATATCAAAGATGGAAGAAGACCTGGAGGAACAAATAAAATCTAGACCTCTGAACTCAGAAAAAAGGAATTTCTGACCTCAAATTGACGTTAGAGGATTCCAAGAAGATTACATGAAGATGGAACTATACTAAAATTATGTTATAATAGAGATATCAAAATCCAAGATACCTTAGAAAATATTCCCAATTTACCAGAATCTCTGGTATTAGAAGATGGAGTTAGATTAGCATTCAGATCATTACCTAAAAACTACGGGAATTGATGTAAGAAGAAACTGTAAAGGTTCAAACCAAAGCATGCCAGGAAAATCTGAAGAATGGGGAATGGCCAACAAATTAATAGGGGTCAATCTATGTAACACCAACATACAAAGAAAAATTATATAAAATTCTTAATTTCACATGCTAGCAAAATAATGCTCAGAAACATCCAACACAGATAAGAGCCCTAAAATTGTAAAAGGAGATGCCAGTTCAAGCTGACTTCCAAAAAGAATGAGGAATTGGGTGAAATTTTCCCTGGAGGGAAGGGTTACATCCCAGGGAACCAAGAAACAATAAAGTTTAGAAAGTTTGGTTGGGAGAAAGAGGGTCAAGATAGCTCCTTCCTAGATGGTGCCGACGATGGCTGCCTCGGTAAAATGCTCCCGAATGGTTTCTTTATTCCTTATTATTATCTGCAATTCACTATGGATTTCATACTCACAAGACCATCTGCTAAGAATTAGGCAATGTTTCCTTAAGGAGCAGCTTTCCGATTCCTCACCCCCACCTGTCTTTGCAAATGTGGAGGAGATTCTAACCAATTCCCCGGTGCTATGGATTACAACAAAGAAAGCAAAGAAGCGACCATGCCAGAAGAAGAGACAAGGTAAATGAGCGGGAATTTTAAACAGACTAAGGAATAAGGGGAAAAAACTCCTCTCCCTTCAATCTTTCTGACCAATTTACACTCACTGGCTAACAAGATGGATGAAATTCTGATGCTGTTTCTAGTAGGTCTTCTAAGATGAAAACCAGATCATCTGCAAATGCTTGCAACTTAAATTCTTCCTTTTTAATTTTCATCCCTTTTATATTCTTTTCATCTCTAATATTTCTATTTAGCACTTCCAAAGTCAACACAAACAACAGAGGTGATAGTGGACATCCTTGTCTTGTTCCTTTTTGTTCTGTATGGAACTTGGTAGGTTCCAAGTACTTCATTCTGATTGGCCGAAAAGGCCACTTACAGATTGGTTCACTAGGAACCAATCCAGGAAGCCGCCAAACGGCGGGAAGAATTAAATAATTGTCATTGGCCACAAGCCGGCAGGCTAGCCGCTATATAAAGGGCTGCTGCGGCTTGGGCTATGTTCCGTTTCTTTACCTAGTGGTTTGAAATAAAGAGTTGTTGTTTGGAACCCGGTCTCATGTGCTTCTTTCCGGATGGAACACTTTTTTTGTATCGAGAGAGTCTGTCAGTTCTCCCTCTATCATTACATTTGCTGTCTGCTTATGATATATAGCTTCTGTTGCTTGAATAAATTTTCTAGCAAAGCCCATCTGTTCCAGCAGTAATAACATGAATCGCCAGTTCACATTATCAAATTCCTTCTTGCGTCTAGACATATCAGAGCCATTTGCTTTTCAGGATGTGCCTCGTAGTATTCCAAAGTATCCAAGATTACTCTCATATTGTCTTTAATTTGTCTCTTTGGCAGAAATCCATTTTGATCAGGATGGACAAAATTATTTAAATATTTTTTAAGTCTTTCTGCCAATATTGAAGCAAAAATTTTATAATCTGTGTTTAGTAGAGAAATAGGTCTATAGTTCTTGATTTGTAATGGATCGGCCTCCTCTTTTGGAACAAGAATAATATAAGCTTCTGACCATGATTTAGGTATCCTCTTCCTTAACATAACTTCATTCATAACTTCTAGCAATGAAAGATTCAGCGATTCTTGTAATGTTTTGTAAAATTCTGCCAGAAGTCCATCTGGGCCTGGGGCGTTTCCATTATTTTGCTTATTGAATGCTTCAGTTAACTCCATCATCATTATATTGCTTTCTAATATTGTTTCAATCTCTTTAGGTATCTGGGGTAAATTAGCATTCTGTAAGTACTGTTTAACTCTTTCCTCATCATATTTTCTTGTGTATATAGTTTCCCATAATAGTCTCAAATGATTTCTTTCTTCTCTTTACTACCATCGCAAACTTGGCCTTGGTCATCTATTAATCCTTCTTTTAATGGCTGAATTAAGTCCATTTATATTAATTGTAATCATTTTTTTCTCTTCCATGGTTATATTTTGTAGTTAGGTTTGACAGCTCTCGTGGATCTTGGTTCACATTGTTCTTTGTTCTTCTCCTTTCCACCTACTGCACCTTGATAGAAAAGATAGAGACACATGGAAAGGTGGCTGGTTTGCAAATAAATAAAGATAAGACAAAGATCTTGACAAAGAATATGCTATCAAGACAAAAGGAGGAACTGGCAGACCTATTGAAAATTCAGGTTACAAATAAGATCAAGTACTTGGGGATATACTTGACAGCAAGATGCGCTACACTAAAAGAGAATAATTATATCAAACTTAAACAGCAGATAGCGCTAGATTTGGCGAAATGGGAAAATTTACAACTGTCATTAATAGGTAAAATATCAACAATCAAGATGGATATATTACCCAGAATTTTATATTTGTTTCAAACAATTCCAATTCGGCTTGGAAAAGACTACTTTGAAGATTTAAATAAAATTGTGTCGAAATATATATGGCAATGTAAGAAAGTGAGAATAAAGTTAAAACTTTTGCAAGATGCTAGAATAAGGGGAGGATTTGGTTTGCCAAATTGGGAGTTGTATTACCAAGCTACAAATTTGATGGGGGTGAAGGAATGGATAACATTAAGAAATACTAGATTGCTGCCATTAGAAGGACATGATCTGTTGTTGGGGTGGCATGCTTTTTTATGGTATAAAGGAACTAAAACACAGGAGTATTTTAGAAGACATTATATACGGGAGTCTCTGTGGTTAAACTGGGAGAAGATTAAAAGACAATGTTATATGAAAATTCCAGTCTAGCTATCAACTATTGAAGCATTTTCTTATCCTATAATATACAAAAAGGAACAAACAGATATGGTGAAATATTGAATGAAAAGGGTGAACTTAAATCTATACTAAAACTAGAGAAACAAGGTATAAAGATGAATTGGTTTTCATATGCGCAAATACATTCAAGGTATGATAAAGATTCTAAAACAGAAGGTTTCTATAATAAACTGACTGACATAGATAAGATTTTGACAGGTACTGATGAAAAGGTGATTAAAAAATTGTATGGATATTTATTAGAAATTAAACTAGAAGAAGAACAAGTTAAAGAAACTATGATTGCTTGTGGGAAGAATTTTGGATATGGGATTGATTTAGAGAAATGGTAAAAATTGTGGTCTCAAAATTATAAAATGACAATGTCAACAGCATATAAAGAAAATTTGTATGAGATGTTTTACAGGTGGCATTTTCCCCCGACAAAAATAGCAAGAATGTTCAAGAATAAATCCGAAAAATGTTGGATATGTCATCAGACACTTGGTTCATGTTGCCATATGTGGTGGACTTGTGTGGATGCTAAAAAATACTGGACTAAAATCCACACGTGGTTGGAAAAAAATGACAAGAAAACATAGATTTGAAACCAGAAATATTTTCATTGGGAATTTTCCCTGAAATATATGGTAAAGACTTGAAATACCTGATTGTAAATGTATTAACAGTGGCTAGGATTTTATTTGCTAAAAACTGGAAAAATGAGAAGACACTGTTAGGAATATAAGTCACCTAACAGGTATTTGGGTTAGAAATATATAAACCAGGATAAACATTTTAGTACTATGTCTTTAAGAGATTGCAAAAACTGCAATTGGGTGTGATTTTTCAAACGGCCATAAGATGGAGCCAGAAACCTGGGTTGTTTTAGTCTGAGTCTCAGAAAAGAGTGTGAGTGTATCTTTGTTTCCTTCTGTTGGAAAGTATTGTCCTTGCTCCATTTTTCCTAATTGACTGATATTACAGGATTTAATGTAAGTCTGATACTGAACTGTTTTTTGACACTGGACTTTGATATTTGGATTATCCCTGGATTGAAAACTGACTGATTTAACTTGTGAATGACTTTGGATTGCTTATTTTGGACTTTGCTGAAATCTTTCTGGAAGTAAAAACCCACATTTACTGTATGGTGTATCTGTGTGCTCTGTGTGTATAATTCCAACACTACTCTCTATACGTTTTCCTGTATGCTCTCATTCTCCTAATGGGGAATTACCACAACAGACACCATCACAGGAGGAAATCATTTAGAAAATATTGGAATGTGCTGAAATGAGTAGATTGACATTTGAAATTAGAGAACCAGATGATAAACAATTTTATAAAATTTGGGATCTATTCTATCAATGGTTAGACAATAAAATATAGTAATGAAATATGTAGACTTTTAGAAAATAATAAATATATAAAGATGTATTCTTTTCTTATTATATCTACAAAATGATTTTAGGATAGATTTGGGATGATAATATGAACTGTCATAAAACAAATTAAGTAAAATATGATTATTTCACAAAACATGAATGAATAAAAGAATAGTCAAATGATTGATTAACAATAATATTAATATATTTAATTTTTGATTGAAAATACGAGATTATGTACAATGTAATTGTAATTGAAGACTACAAAATGGAAGCACAAAACAATTTGTAAACCAACCAACACACTGTATGTATATATATGGAAGATGGCTTGATGCCTTTATGTTTTGTTTGTTTGTGTTTGTTTTAAAAATCAATTTAAAAAAAGATTGATGAAATTCATCTCTTAAATAGATGGAATTCTGATTTTCATAATTCAGCTGTTCTTTGTTTTACTGAAACCTGGCTTAATCCACAAATTCATGTGGACAACACCATATACATCCCAGGATTTCAGACATTTAGATCAGACAGAATTGAAGAGAAATCAGGCAAAACAAAGGGTGGAGGATTATGTGTATATATCAACAACAGCTGGTCTCAGTATATAACTGTAATATATAAGTTTGTGATGAAAACTTCGAGTCTTTACACATCAACTACAAGCCATTTTACTCTCCACGTGAGTTCTCCTCATAATAGCTGTGTATATTCTTCCACAAGCCTGTGTAAATAAGGCATTATGAACTTTTGCTGATTAAATTATGGAGGCTGAAGCCAAACATCCAGGTTCCCTTCCCATCATTTTAGGAGATTTCAATCAAGCAAATTTAAGGAAAGAGCTCCCAAAATATTTCCAGAATGTAAATTGTCCCACCAGAGGCAAAAATACTTTAGACCACTTCTATGCAACAGTAAAAGATGCTTATAGGTCTTTACCACAAGCAGCTGTGGGATACTCTGACCACTGCATGGTTCACCTTGTTCCTGCCTACAGACAAAGACTTAAAACCATTAAACCAACAATTAAATCAGTGAAGACTTGGTTGGGTGAGGCAAAGCTGAAACTCCAGGCCTGCCTTGATTGCACTGATTGGAATGTTTTTGAAGATGACTCTGCAGACCTAGATGAGCTCACGGATACTGTAACATCATATGTAAGCTTCTGCAAAAACTTATGTGTACCAACAAGGAACCTGCAAATATATAGCAACAATAAACCTTGGTTCACAGCTAAACTTAAGTAGCTACATCGTTCCAAAGAGGAAGCCTACAGAAAAAGTGACAGAATGTTATACAACCAGGCCAGAAACATATTAACAAGAGAGATCAGGTCAACAAAAAGAAGCTACTCTGAAAAGTTCAAGAATCAATTCTAAACAAATGAACCAGCAAACATGTGGAAAACTCTTAAAAATATCACTGGTTTCAGCAAACTTCCTTCTCAGGCAGAAGGAAATCAACAACTAGCAGATGACCTGAATCTGTTTTACTGCAGGCTTGAAAAGAAACTGCAGCCACCTATCTCAACAACCCACATCTCAAACACACCAACAACAGCCAAGCCTCCTACAACTGGCCCCAATCCATTGGGCTCACAACTTCTGGTGATCACAGTAAAAGAAGTGCAAGAGCTATTACACAGACAGAAGCCAGGAAAAGCACCAGGGCCAGACAAGATAACTCCTTCTTGCTTAAAAGTCTGTGTTGATCAACTGGCCCCCATCTTCACACTCAAAACCGTAGAAACGGACTTTAGAAGAAACCCTCCTACCCTACCACCTCTTACAATGCCAGACAACACAGTATCAATAGTAGAGACCTTCAAATTTCTAGGTTCTACTATAACTATGACCTAAAATGGAGACCTAACATCAAAAATATCATCAAAAAAGCACAGCAAAGAATGTTCTTTCTGTGCCAACTCAGAAAGCTCAAACTGCCCAAGGAGCTGTTGATACAGTTCGACAGAGGAATTATTGAGTCAATCATCTGTACCTCTATATTGTCTGGTTTGGTTCTGCAACCCAACAGGACAGACAGAGACTTCAGAGGATAATTAGGTCTGCAGAAAAAACAATTACTACCCACCTGGCTTCAATTGAGGACCTGTATACTGCAGGAGTCAAAAAGACAGCTGTGAAAATATTTACAGACCCCTCACATCCCAGACCTAAACTGTTTCAAATCTTTTCCTCAAAACAACGCTTTTGAGTACTGCACACCAGAACAACTAGACACAGAACAGTTTTTTCCTGAAAGCCATCACTCTGCTAAACAAATAATTCCCTCAACACTGTTCAACTAATTTAAAAAGTGTACACTACTATTACTATTAATCTTCTCACCACTCCTTATCACCCATCCCCTCCCACTTGTGACTGTAGGACTGTAACTTTGTTGCTTATATCCTTACAATTTATATTGACTGTTTCCTAGTTTGATTTGATTGTTGATTGTACCCTATGACTATCATTAAGTGTTGTACATTATGATTCTTTTTTCTTAACAAATGTACCTTTTCTTTATGTATACTGAAAGTATTTACACCAAGACAAATTCCTTGTGTGTCCAATCACACTTGGCCAATAAAGTATTCTATTCTATTCTATTCTATTCTATTCTATTCTATTCTATTCTATTCTATTCTATTCTATTCCAAGTTCTCAGAGTATATCTTTAATGATGCAAGAAGTTGCTTTAGTTTGGCAAGATTTCTGTCTGTAGGTGAGGAACAATAAAGAAACTGCTTAAAAATAACAGTGTATGCCTTTCTTGAGTTTTGAGCCTGACAGAAACACAATAAATTATTACTGATATACAATAAATAATTGAGAAAGCCGAAGAATACCAAACAAAAGTCAACATGTGCTTCATTGATTGTAGAAAGCCTTTTATTGTATTTATCAAATCAAGCTGGGAATGTGCTTAATAAAGTAGAAATCTCAGAACATCTCATTGTTCTCATGTGAATCCTGCACACAGATTGGTCATGGTCTGAGCAGAGCATAGGTTTTGTTATGTTTGTTATTTTTATTGTAATAAGCCACCCACAGTTATGCTCTAAAATGAGTGTCCATAGTACTATATTTTAAATAAATAAAATATGGGGAAACCAACTGGCTACAGGTTCGCAAAAGGGTACAATAAGGCTTTATATTTTCTCCTTATTTATTCACCTCAGTCTATATGCTGGATGTATATTTAGGGAAGCTAGACTGAAAGAAGATTGCTGTGGCTTTAAAACAGGAGGAAGAAATGACAGTACTATTATAAGAACTGAGAATGCAAAGGGTCTGCAAGCTGCAGAAATGAATATTCAGAAGTACAATTTAAAAAATGGAAGTGAGATTAAACATAAAGAAGACCAAGAAATGTCACCAGGTACAAGTACAGGTAAATGTACAAATAACAGGTACAAGTAAAGACACAAATAATTCTAAAGCAATTAGCTTTAGAAATGATTGAAGGTGTTGACATGGTGGATACCTGTTAGGATTAGCTATCATTTATCCAGAGGAACATAAAGGCTATTTGGAAGTTGTGCCAAAAAAGCCTGTGTTCTTATTTCAGAAGTGTGTGTATCATTTATTCCTTGTCAAAAATCGCATTTCCAGTAATATTTTCACATGCAACAACTTTAATCAACTAAATCAAGTTTTTATGTTATGTCTACAGGGATCTCAACTATTTTATACCCATCTCCCTCTGCCACCCAATATTCAGAACATATATCATGTTTATCCATTATCTGAGGACCACTTCTGCCTGGTAATATCTGGCTTCATCTGGCAGTACTCAAGAGGAGAGACTTTTCTGCTGTAACACCATGCTTTGTAATATACTTCTCCATGAGAACCCTACTCACCTTCCAAAAGTCCCTTAAAACCTTACTTGCCTTTGGGCCTAGGAATCTTATTGAAGTAATGGCCTCTGAAGTGGTTGCAATATTGTTTATACGTTTTGGGATCTATTTACAGTTTTAAAATTGTATTTTCATTGTTTTAGGTTTTTTTATTGTTTTAATTGTTTGTTTTTTTGTCATTTAATGCTATGACCACCCAGAATCATGTAGGCAAGGTAGGTGGCAATATAATTTAAGTAAATAAATAACAAGTGCAGTATCTCTTTGTCTTATTTTTGCAATCTGAGATAATACATTTGATCCCCACAATTCTGTAATATCAGTTTAGGATGTTCTGTCAAAATTAGAAAACAGGAGATAGCAATAGCACTTAGACTTATATACTACTTCATAGTACTTTACAGCCCCCTCTAAGTGATTTACAGAGTCAGCATATTGCCCCCAACAATCTGGGTCCTCATTTTACCCATCTTAGAAGGATGGAAGTCAACCATGAGCCTGGTGAGATTCAATCTGCCAAATTGCAGGCTGAGACTCTTGGGAAGTATTTTAACATGGTTATGGTTAATGTAATAGAATTGTAAAAAAAAAAAAACTTATAAAGCCATTTCTGCTTCATTTTTTACCTAACCCAATCAAGACAGATTTGAAGTTTTTCCCTTCCCCCACATTTTCAGCATTCCCAAAACTAAGCCTAAGAATTAATTTAGTAATGACTCCACCTTCTGTTAACATTCCAGCCTGTGTTCTAATATGGTTAAATAACCTGTCTGATTACTCACTGTGTATCACAAACTGTGTCTACTCTTTTTATGATTAGTTTGATTTTGGCACACAGACAAAGCTAAATGGGTCTGATACACAAAAGTATGTCAGTTGAGAGTGGTTCCTGTTGTGCATTTTCATTAGTCCATAAAACAATCATATCATTGACAAACATCCAGAAACTAAATGGTATGTGACCAGAAGGGTACTCTGGTATCCTAACTATGCAGACACTTGGTGGCACATCCATCCATCATATAATTTTCCTACTTTAGCTGTCAAATTAAGAATTTTTGTCCAAATTTTTCCAACCTCCAATGACTATTTCAATTAACCCACATTAGAAAATAATGTGATGCAATTTAAGGTTGTGGTTTTGACCTTTAAAGACCTACATGACATGGGACCAGCTTATCTGAGGGATAACCTCTTGTACATCTACCAATCCCAACAGGACAAGCAGGAGAGGTATACTATTGGTCCAGCTTCTAAGGAATTCCATCTGGCAGGATCCAGATAGTGTGCTTTTCTGCTGTGGTGCCCACCCTTTGAAACATCATTGCCCTGAGATGATAATAGCCCATCTTTGTTGCTTTTGTGGGAAGTTTTTTCAACCAACCCTGGGGGCACAGGTGAGCCAGTGTGATGCCAAGTGATGTTAATTTTGCTTGCTATCTTGGGTATTCATTCATTCATTCATTCATTCATTCATTCGATTTCTATATCTGTCCATCTCAAGAAGAGACAAATACAAGCAAGTTTTCTGTTTTCTATTTTCCTGCTCTTTTATTTGTTTTTCTGTTTTAGAATTTTATTGTTTTTATATATTGTACCACGCCCAAAGTCATGTTTTGTGAGTTGGGTGACTATATAAATTTGCTAAATAAATAAACATGTTTATTATATAATGTGCACAGGGGTGCCAGGCACAAGGAACCAGAATGATACAGAATGATAAATACTTCTTTATTTACAAAAAAACCTTGCTCGACTGATCGCATTCTCTTAGGAACTGTCAAATAAGGGTTCCAAAGATTAAAAGGCAGGTAAGATCTGCATCCTCTAAAGATTTAGTAATTTATTTCAATTCTGATGTTAATGTCTTCTCCCTCATTGCATTCATTCTCTTTTGTGTTAAGTTTTAATCAGTTCTTTCTTTAATTCTCACAATTATTTTCCATCTCATTTTGCCATACCACCTCTTACGTTCACGAAATTTCACCACAGCTTCCTTTTTTTGCAATAGGATTCTTAACTTATTTTTGTCACTTCCACCCTAACCTCTTTCCATCATTACATCACTGTAAGTGTCTTCAGTTGTCCCAAATATGTTTATTTTTTTATTTTGATTTATTTTGATTTATCAATCGCTTACAAGATAATAGGTATAAGTATATACAGTTATGAACACATGAAATGGGTATATATAAGAAAAATAAAAGAAACAATAGGACAGGGGTGGTAGGCACGTTGGTGTGCTTATGCATGCCCCCTACAGACTTCTTAGGAAAGGGATGAGGTCAGTAGCAGACAGTCTAAGGTTAAAGTTTTTGGGGTTTGAGGAAGAAACCACAGAGTCAGGTAGAGTATTCCATTGACCTATTCCATAGACATTGATCACTCTGTTACTGAAGTCATATTTCCTGCAATCAAGTTTGGTATGATTAACCTGGAGTTTGTATCTATTCTTTGCTCTTGTGTTGTTATGGTTGAAGCTGAAGGTAGGACATTGACAGGTAGGACATTGCAATGTATGATTTTATATACAATACTCAGATCAGACCGAAGATAGCGTAATTCAAGGTTTTCTAGGTCTAGAATTTTGAGTCTGGTGGCATAAGGTATTCTGCAACAAATAGAGGAATGGAGAACTCTTCTTGTGAAATATTTCTGGACTTTCTCAATTGTGCTAATATCAGATATGTAATGTGGGTTCCAGACTGATGAGCTGTATTCAACTATTGGTCTAGCAAATGTTTTGTATGTTCTAGTTATTAGTGTGATATTACCAGAGAAAAAGCTACATAGGATGAGGTTGACAACTCTAAATGCCTTTTTGGCTATGTAGTTACAGTGGGCTTTAGCACTTAGATCATTAGAGATGAGTATTCTACTTAGATAATTAGAGATGAGTATTCCAAGGTCCTTTACAGAGTTGGACCATCAACAAGGTCTTGACTATTTAGCTTGTATTTTATTTTCTGATTTTTTTTGCCAATACGTAAGACAGAGCATTTATTTGTTGAGATTTGAAGTTGCCATTTGTTTGACCATTCTGACACATAGTCGAGGTCTTTTTGAAGGGTAGCAGTATTGTCTGTGGTATTGAACAGCTTTACATCATCAGCGAAGAGAATGCAGTTGCTCTTAATATGATCACAGAGGTCATTTATGTAGAGTATGAAGAAAGTTAGTCCTAGAACACTGCCTTGGGGGACACCACTATTGACAGGTACAGAATTTGATAGGACACTCCCAATTTTGACCATTTGTTGTCTGTTTGACAGGAATGCTTCTATCCAGTTATGCAGTTGTCCAGAGATACCATAAGATTTTAGTTTTAGGAGTAGTTTGTCATGTACCACTGAATCAAAGGCTTTATGTAGAAGTATATGTAGATTGCAACTATTGTTTTGCCCTGATCGAATTGTGTAGTCCATATGTTTCTGCAGTGTAAGAGTTGCAGATTACAGGATAGCTTTTTCCTGAAACCAAATTATTTATTATATAGTAGGTTGTTTGTCTCTAAGTGGAGGATAATGGATTGGTTAATAATTGATTCCATGATTTTACCAGTGATGCAGCATAAGGAGATTCGTCTATAATTTTCAACTAGGGTGGGGTCTCCCTTTTTGAAGATGGGGATGACTGTGGCTTGTGACCATAGGTTAGGAAAGGAGCTGGTCCTGAAAGATTTTTCAAAGATTATGCTTAGAGGTTCTGCTATGGCAGTGGATAGCTTTTTTAAGAAGTAGGCACATATTCCATCCAGTCCAATAGATAGAGATGGTTTTAGATTGTGTAGTGCTTTTTCAACATTGTCTTCTGTAAAATCAATATGTATTAGATCATTGTAGTTTTCTGTGGTTCAGCTAGGAAATACTGGGCATGATCCATTGCTGTTTACAAATACTGAGCCAAAGAATGTGTTAAATATGTTGGCTTTGATGGTGTAATCATTGCAGTCTTTACCATTAGGTCCTATCAGGGGTGGGATGGACCTTGAGTCTTTAATTTGTTGTTTACAAAACTGTAAAAAGTGCAGGAGGAATTGGTGCATAGAAGGTTTTACTCTTGTTTAATGCGATAATTAGTGCATTCAATTTTTATCTAGTGGCATAGATTTTTGTATCAGCTTTTGAAGATGGCAACGTGACCAGATTTGTTTTTCCACCAAAGTGATCTCTTTTTGAAATTGAAGCTTCCTTATTATGGGTAATCTATTTTTTTTTGGTTTTGGGAGTTGTTATTGGTACATATAATTTGATGACTCTTTTGACTTCAAGGAAAAATATGTTGTAATGGTCTTCAATAGTATTGCATAGAGATTGCCAATCAAGAGATGAGAAATTGTTGTCTACAAGATCATAGTTGCCTTTTTTGAAGTTATAATTGAGGATTACATCATTGTGATTATTTTTGTGTGGGTGTATGTTGAGACAAAAGTCAATCATATTGTGGTCACTGTTGGAAAAGGGTTCTTTAGTTTGTATTCTGTAAATTAAATTCAAACTATTGCAGAAGATGAGATTGAGACAGTTGTTAAGTCTAATATTGTTGGTTACTAATTGTTCCAGTCCCAGATTTGTAACAGCATTGTGGAAGGTTGCATGTATGGGTTCAGATGTACATTCATTTAGGGTCCAGTTAATATGAGGTAGATTGAAGTCACCAAGAAAGATAAAAGTGCCCATGTTAGTAGTGAATTTAGCTTGTTTACATGTTTGATGTCATAATCAGGGGCTTTGTAGCAGTATGAATCAAAATGTGATATTAAAGGATAGTTCACAGATGATGGTCTCAGGAAGAGCAAGCTCCTGGGTAACTTGCATGTTTTTTAGATGTAAAGACTTTTTATCGAAGATAGCGACACCCCCTCCACTACAAATTTCATGATCTGATTGGTAAACATGATAGTCTCTTACTGTGGTAATGGAGTCAGGGAGAGGTGCGTTGAGCCATGTTTTACAGACAAATATGATATCGAATATAGCCATATTTAGTAAGAGGATAAATTCAGGTATTTTATTCACAAGGCTTCTTACACTGAATAGCTTGCATTTAAGGCCAGCTGTAGTTGGAATTGAGGTAGTTAGGGGCATGCATGCCTAGTCTTGGGTGATGGTGGAGTGGTTGAGGTAGGGTTGTGGTTGAAGGTTAAAGCTGAGTTGCGGGTTGTGTGACTTACTTTTGATACAGTCAGCATGGTAGTCATTGTACAGGTCCTTCTCTCCATTGTCTAGACATTTTTTGAGTTCTGTGCAGAGTACACGGGAGAGAGCATGTTTCTGTATGGTTAGGTCAGGGCAAGAACGGAGGTTCTTATGGTTGGTGTTGCTTTTGGTAAGTGAATTTATAGTATAAATGAATTTACGTTTGCTTGATTCATTTTTGAAATGACCCTGCAGAAGCATGGGGCCACAGAGCTGTCTCTGTTTTTGAGTTCTTGGCCAATGCGGGAAATGTCAAGTGTTTCATCAGGAGAGTTGGTTGATGCTTGGTAATCACTGATGATGTTTCGGACAGTTGTGATGTCATCATTGTCATTGATGTCCTCTAGACCAAATAAGATGGCGTTTGGACATTTCCATTCACGCTCAACAGCTTCTCTGATGAGGATTGGGATATCTTTTTTTTCAAGGTTGGATAATCTTTCTTTTAAAACGTCCAGGGATGCTGCTATGGTGTCAAGGGATGTTATTCGGATTTCTATGGTATCAACTCTTTCAAACAGATCCAGTTTGGGTCTGCATGATTTGCAGAGATGTGGAAACTCATTGGATGATTCTAGGTATTGAATCATTTGCTCGGGTCATCCCAAGCAGTCATGATGAGCGTATTTGTTACATAGAGAACATTTGATGGAATTTTCATTGTCCTTTAGAATTTTATAGCATTCAAGGCATGTGCAGGAGTCTTGTGGTTCATTGGTGGGGATTACTTTCTCTTTAGGTTGTGGTTTGGCATTGTATTTTTATTTTTTTTTTGGCATGGTAGGTTTGTTAAGATGGTATGTTGATTAAATTACTTAATGAAACAATTTTGGTAATCAATACAGCCAATATCACACCAATCAATCAGTTGCAATAATCTCTCTAGTCAAATAATTGCTAATCAATTAATTCACTAATCATTAATCACACTGCTCAATTAAATTCACCAAATCTCTAATTTTACTAATCAATTAAATTACATGAATCTTGATCTTTTAAACTGATCAATAATCACACCATTTGCACTAAACACTCTAATCACACTAATCAATTAAAACAATAAATCAATAAAACCATTAATAAATTATTTCATAGAAATTGATTGTCTAATCATTGATATAGCTAATGAGGTAGAAAAGTTGTAAGTTTTGACATAATGAATTAATCAGTATTTGATTAAAGTAATGAGGTAGTATTGAGAGTCTGCAAGGAAAGGGTTAATTGTTTTACTAGCAGCTGTTATTTACTGGGTGGGAGGAATTTGTTGCTCCAATGGCTGCTGCTATTATGCTGTAAACAGTCGGCTGTAACAGGATGTTCAAAAGCACGTTGGATTATTGAAAGAGAGCAAAGCTTGCTGAATTAAAACACTTTAACTACAATCAATATGTCTCTGAATAAGATTGTTTTCTGATAGTTTCCCAAAGTTCTTCAAGTTGAGTAGCAGTAAAAATACAGTCCAGAATTTTGGGTTAACTAATCCAATCTGTCCTTTATTTTTAAAGTTATTTCTAGTTGTAATATCTTTTTTTTTTTTACTAAATCTGACAGTCACTCCTGATTGTTAATCATAGCTAATTTCCTCCTTTGAGTCCCACTTTCCAAGGAAAATTCCACTGCAGAAATTGGAGTGGTTTTTATGAAGACTAAGCACACTGTTACAAGATCTTTCCTTTCTTTTTCACTTCTGTCTCAGCTGCCTTCCCGGCTTTGATTCAGCTATGCTGGCAGTTCTCTTTTTAGTTCAGATGGAGGGGTTTTCTTCGGGTCAGTGGAGGAGACTGTACTCCTATCTTAACCTCTTTCCACCATTAGATCACTGTAAGTGTCTTCAGTTGTCCCAAATATTTTTTATTCCTGAATTAGCCATTTTCCTTTGTTTCATTTCGTTCTTCAGCTAAATCAAGATATTGCTGAGTTTCTTGAATGCTTTCAAAAAAGGCATTGAGATGGACAGGAAAATTGGATGGAATAGTCTCATAGTCAAACATTGTTTTCACATGGTTTGCCAATCTATTTCAATGGAATCCCTAAAGGCCCGGTCCCATTGGCCGATGGACGCAAAACGTATGCATAAAGGACACAACGGATGAGCAAAATTTTGGGGGTGGCTCCATCCATTGTCATTCGCTCCAAAAAGTGGTGAAAATTTGCATAAACAGAACGGAAAAGAACGGATGTGGATAGTATGAAGCGAGGATGTTAAATGGATGTTCATTGGAAGCCTAGCGGATGAAAGCAGATGGAAGCGGATGATACCTCTGAAGGGATTCCGGGGTAGAATTTCGAAGCAGATGCATAGTGGAAGGGGAGGATGCAGCACGTATGCCTAAAGGAAAGAAAGGGGATGCCACACGGATATATATTGGATGCAAACCGTTCACTGTGCATCCTTTCTATTTCCATGCTACTAACGCTGTGTAGACGTTCCATGTATCTTTTGTTTCCTCCCTCTTTCCATTTTCAGCTGCAGCAGATGTGAGTTGCAAGGATGCCCAGAGGATGCAGAGAGGATACAGTGGACGTTTAACGGATGATAAATGGACATAGAACGTTTGTTGCTCGTATGTCACAGATTTACATCGTACATGGCGGAAAGTTCATCCATTCACAAAGTTTTGTGCAGCTCAAAACTTCTTGTGCAGATGAAATCTCAGTGGACGGATGCTCAACAGATAGAGCGTATGAAACACGTATGCAATGAGTACACAACAGATGCACAGCATTTTTCAACGGATGGCAAGCTTTTTTTAACGTTTTACATCCTCTTTGCATCCGTAAGTGCAGTGGGACAGGGCCTTAAAAAAGATGGGCTTGGAATGCCCATGTGGTGTGGGAACCTGGTTACCTGGTAACTAATGGGACTTTTGATTTCAGTAGTCCTCCCAAGATAGATCTTGTCCATTTAATAATATTTTAAAAGTCCCTGATATGAGGGCTTTCTGAAATCACCCTCGACTCATTTATAACATAAATAATATTGCATGGCAACCTTTAAAAGACCCCATCCACTACTTTAAAAATCTTTCTTCAATATTTTTTCTAATGATATTTTCTAATGATTTGATGAAATTCAGTTCTAGTAAGGGACATTGCAATATGCATTATCCTGTAGTCACTTTTCAATCCTTCTCTGAGACATCATATTGAGTGGAACAAGTTTTAACAGTAATAATTTACTAATGGCTGCTGACCTAATAGAGTTGCAACAATTATCATCCCAACATTCATCCTCACAACAAAATGTATCAAAACCCACAAATGGTTCATCATTTATCCCAATTTTCTAAAGTTCCCCCACACACACACACTTTATACAGGTTATTGGTTTCAATGTGAACTGAGTCTTTTACAATGTCTCTTAAGGTGACCTTAAGAGCATTAATTTGGGTTGTTAAACTTTGTACAGTGTTCCTCAATTCATCTTGTGATTCTAAGTCTTGTTCCATGCATATTAAAGTATTTTAAGAGGCTGAGAAAGTTTGGATTTGTTCTGACACTTGTTGCTGAAGAAGCTTTTTCTCAATTAATAAAGCATCAATTTTCTCCAGGCATTTTCTACTTACTGTTTAGCAGCTACACACAAAACAAATAAAATTGGCCTCTTTTCAGTTCTAAGCTGCTTGTTTTTTTAATATTCAGCACTCCTTCCCTTGGAGGAGTTTCTATTTCCTCCCTCCATTTGTAAATAAAAAAGCAGAGTGCCAAGAAACTCCAGACACATCTACCAATTCTGTCATCCAGGTCAGCATTGGCCCCTAAGATGGATGTGGCAAATAGATCAAAAGCATCAAAGGACATATCTGAATATTGTGTCCTCTTTATTTTATTTATTAAATTTCTGTGATGCCCATTTCCTTGATACAATGAGTAAGGGTGAATTCTCCTTCTCCTTCTCTTTTGGCCTATGAATGTCTTCATTTCTCATAGGCCACCTCCAGATTAAAAAAAAAAAAATCTTCTGCAATTGCCAATAATGTGAACACTGCCTGCCAGATTCTCCACCCTTAGGTCTTATACTACATTTAGAGTCAACCATTTTTCCTTGAGATACTCATTATGTCAGATATCATAAGCTTTCCCCTCTTACAAAGCTTAATGTCTCAGGAACAATTGAAATGGGCATCTTGAGATTTCTGGAGATGCAGCCTTAACGGTTAGGAATTTATGTGGGGAATGCACTCACATATCTCCCAGTGAGTTATCAATGTTTATGGGGTACTATATACATGAATAATACATATTACATTAAACACAATACACAAAGAATTATTTCTCAAATGAAGGCAAATATGCCTGCCCCAGGATAATGTTTCAGGACCTAATCTGAGTCAGTCACTGGGACCAGAGGTTTATTCTTCCTCTGGACTTTTGGACTCATGCTGGAGCCCATCTTCAGGGAACTTCTGTCTCACCAGCATAGCTCCAGTTCTGGCAAGGCTTTCCTTTACTTTCATTTCCACACCATACACATATACAGAACTTTTCATTCCATAATACTCATTAGACTACACCAGAGTAACCAATCAGGAAACCTAAAGGAAATGAAAAAGACATATTGCAATCCAGATGGCTGCAACAGGGTATCTCCCAAAGAAGTCCCTACAGTATCCAAATCTCCTTGTATGGGCATGATTTTACTTCTGTTTTTTGGATGTGCTCATTGCTGGACTATTATGGTTTTACTCTCTCATGTGGAGTTTTCATCTCGTACTCATAATCCAGTTTGTTCTAATTTCAAACTGGATCATTATTTGAAAGCTGCTTCCTTCAGATTATTTTGTTGCTTTGTGTGCTGCCTTGTCTATTTGCAGTTTTTCCTCAGGCCATTGCCTATGTGACTGAGAATTGATATGGAATCCATTCATTCAATAACAATCAACCCAATGCATACTTCTAAAAAAAGTGAAACACTTTTCTCTTTAGTGTCTTAAAATGTATAAAATGTATAGCCACAGGGGTGATCACCAGAATGTAGATGTAGATATCTGATCTGCATACATTTTACAGGCAACTGATTAGAGATGGATGTTGAGTTTTAGGATTTAGGATTCTAAATATAGTCTTGGAATAGCTTTTTTTGAAATGAAATATATCTTGATTGCCAGTTCTTCTAGATTTCCACAGATTCCCATTAAAAAATATTTAGTTGATTTGCATCTAGTAACTGTATTTTACTTCTGAATCAAATAAAGTTTGCCAAGTTTTATGTTCAAGCCACTGTATTACAACATCCTGTATCTGGCAGAAGATGAGTAAATGTCTCTATTCTCATATGCTCTGATGGTTCTAACAATGAACTAAATATTTGTTTTTTAAATTGCTGTTTTTGGATCTATCTCCCCCACCCCCGACAGTGCAACTGGTGATGCAAGCAATTAAAAATAAGGAGAAAAGACCTTCAAGGAAAGGGAACAATGAACCACTGAAGAAGACTTCTTGCAATTAACGTATCAACATATTGGGACAATTTTTGGTGGAGGAAACAAGAAGCAAAAGATACTGTAATACTTTTGAAGACTAATGTATTCATGAGGGCATATTGGCAGCCTTTTCAAACATGGTTCCATCTCAATGAGTCAGTCTACATTTATATCAAGTGAATTATGAGCAAAGATATTGGTGACCAGAAACAAGAGAGCTCTGTTTGATTTATTGTATGTGATCTGTACTATTAAACTTGCTAAGCAATAGTAACAGAACAACAGCCCAAGCCACGGCAGCCCTTTTTATAGTGGCTTGCCCACGGCTTGTGGCCAATGACATCACTTAACTGTTCCCGCTGTTTGGCGGGTTAACCGAATTGGTTCTCTAACAGCCAATCCGTGAATGGCCTTTTCGGCCAATCAGAACAGGGAACTTGGAGCCTACCAAGTTCCAAACAGAACACTCCTCCTCCTTTGGTTTAGTCCAACGTGCGTCACATAGTCACGCAGGTAGGTGGGGCTTTTTCGAGTCCTGGTTGACCTGCACAGCTCAGTCTCGGTGTGGTCTTTGAGTGGTTCAGATGGGATCGCTGTCTCTCTGGTCCTTCTTCATGGAACCTCCTGGAAGGGTGAGTCAGCCTTGCCGCTCCCGCCTGAGTCTCTCAGGCTGGTTGAGATGGCTCTGCCGCTCCCTCCTGGTTTGACCGGGTTGGTTGAGCTGGCCTGGCTGTTTCCTTCCAGGAAGGCCTCGCTTTGTTCTCCTGCTCCCAGGCTTCTCATTTGGGGTTCATCTAACCATGAGTGCTCTTTTTGATTGGTTAGATAGTCTTTTTGTAGTGTTTGTTGTCTTGTTATGGGAGGTTCGTCTCTCCCTTTTGTATTATTTTGTACTTCCCCCCCCTCAGTTGTTTTTTGGTTGATATTTATTTTTATTGGTTCTGTGGTGTTTTTTCGTTCGAGATTGCGAGAACGAAGCTGGTCTATGTGCCGCTTCCATTCTCGACCATCATCTAGGAGTAGTCAGTAAGACCGGGGGCCTGTAATTTGGGTGATTGTGGCTGGAAACCACAATGGTTCCCCGGTGAGGTTTCTCGCATAGACCAGGTCACCAATTTCAAATGTTCAATATTTGCTGGAGGAGTCAGGGAGTATGTCCCAGGTGTAAGTGGGGTGCAGTCTGTTTAGGTAGGAATGTAATTTCCTACCCATTAGGAGTTCTTCTGGGCTTTTGTTGGTTGTGCTGCTAGGGGTAATATGCTGTAGAGTTAGTAGTCGGTTTAGTTTGTCTTGCACGTCCCCTTGTCCATTCTATAAAGACCCTCCTTAGTGTACTGAACCATGCATTCAGCCCTGCCATTTGGGCCGGTGCTATTAAAGCATGTCGGATACCCTGGACAGCCAGATACTGTTCGAATACTAACGCTGTAAACTGGGGCCCATTATCTGACACCAGTACATCAGGCAGCCCATGTGTGGTGAAAAGTTTGTCCAGCTGTTTCATTACTGTCTCGGTGGTTGTGGAAGCTATAAGGATGACTTCTAACCAGTTTGAGTAGGCATCCACAACTATTAGGAAGGTGTTTCCTTTTGTTGGCCCAGCAAAGTCAATATGTAGTCTAGACCATGGACCCCAGGGAGTTTCCCATTCTCTGACTGGTGCCTGTGGGGGGGAAGGCCTTGATTTTTGACAGTCATGGCATGTTGTCATCCAACGTTCAATGTCTTTGTCCAGCCCTGGCCACCAGATGTAACTCCTGGCCAGGGCTTTCATTTTGACTATGCCTGGGTGTCCCTCATGCAACATGCACAGAACATCTTCTTGGAGACTGTTTGGTATAACCACCCTGTCACCCCATAAAATGCAACCTTTTTTGTTAGACAGTTCAGTCTGTCAGGTGCAAAATTGCTTAAAAGTCTCAGTTTTGTTCTCCTTCGGCCAGCCCTACCTACCCAATTCAATATGCGCGCTGTCAAAGGGTCTTTAGCGATGGCTCTCGCGACGTCCACTGCGGTTAGCGGCAGGTCCGGGCAGGTCTCTAGTTGTAGTGTGGAGATGGTTGGAGCTGGGTCCTCTTCTGTGATGGGCAGCAGGGAATAGCTCAGGGCGTTGGCATGTGTGTTGGCTTTTCCGGGGCGATGAATCAGCTTGCAGGAGTAGGCAGCGATGAATTCAGATCACCTCGTCATTCTAGGCTTGTTGCCTGCTAGGATTCCTAAAAGAGACTTATGATCAGTGATGATCGAAAAAGTTCTACCATAAAGGTACTCATGGGATCTTTTGACTCTGGCGATCATTGCGAGGGCTTCTCTGTCAAGTTGGCTGTAATTGTGTTCTGACTTGGAAAGCATCTTTGAATAAAAAGTGACCGGTGCCTCTCTGCCATCTGGTAGCTTGTGGCTCAGGGTGGTGCCGATTCCAAAAGGCGAGGCATCACAAGTGACTGTCAAGGGTAGGGTATTGCTATGCTGGATTAAAACAGTGTTGGACGTTAGTAGGTCTTTGATATTCTGAAATGCTGCTTGTTCCCGGTGGCCCCATGTCCAAGTAGTTTTTTTATCTAGCAGCCGATGTAGGGGTTCTGCTATGGTTGCCTTATGGGGACATTGTAAAAATTTATGAGACCTAAGAATGCTTGAAGGTCAGTTTTGTTCCTAGGTCTAGGAGCGTCTTTGATTGCCTTTATTTTTTTTTTCGGTGGGGTGTATGCCTTGTTCATTGATTAAATCGCCCCAAAACTTGACCTGGTTGTTGGCTAGATCACATTTCTCTCGTTTTACTTTGAGGCCTGCATTTCTAAATCTAGTTAAAACTGTTCTTAATCTATTCTCTAGTTGATTGGCATTTTTTGCTGAGACCAGAACGTCATCAAAATAAGGGATGACTCCCTTGATTCCATTTAACAGGTGTTCCATGAGGCTTTGGAACATGCCTGGGGCATGAACTGGAGACAGTTACACTTGAATTCCCTTCTATGTGTCACAATAGTTTGTGCCTCTGGGGTAATGGGGTCAACGGGTAGTTGTTGATACACCTGTGTGAGATCAAGCTTCACAAAAATTCTTCCTCCCACTAGTGAGTGAAGTAAATGTTGCACTATTGGTACTGGGTATGCGCTTTATTGGAGCGCATGGTTCAGGGTTGCCTTATAGTCTCCACAGATGCACACTGACCCATCTGGTTTCACAGGAGTAACGATGGGTGTTTCCCACCTGGCATGGCCGATTGGTTCTAAAACCCCTTGAGCTATTAATTTGTTCAGTTGTTCATCAATTTTTGGTTTTAAAGCAAACGGGACGCGTCTGGCCTTTAAACAAATGGGGGCTATTTTTGGGTCTAGGCTAAATGAAATTGGGGTCCTCTTGTACTTGCCTAGGGTCCTGTCAAAAACATCTTGGAATTCTTGTAGCAGGCTCTACTCCCAGTTGGCTGCGGCAATGCAGTTGATCCCGGTCATCCCGATTCCCAGGGGCACGAACCATTCGATCCCTAGCAGACTAGGCAGTCTTGGTCGACGATGGTCAGAGGCAAGATTTCGGCGTGGTTTTTGAATTCAACGAGGAACTGTCCTAGGCCTACTACCAGAATTTAATTTCCTTGGTAGTCTTTTAAAATCAGTCTTTGTTTCTGTAATTCTTTTTGTTTAATGTCCGGTATCAGGTACCGGATGGTATTCCAGGATACCATAGATAGGAAAGACCCTGAGTCGACTTCCATCTCACAGGGCTTCCCTTCGATGCTCATCTCTATCCGGACCTTCTTCCCATTTTCTGCCCTGGCATTTCCGATGGTGACTGTCTGATGCGTTTCATCTCTGTCACTGGTTCTTTTGCTTCGGTTCCATCTGCTTCCGGCTTGTCTTTCTTCATGTCTGGGGGGGGAGTGCTGCCGCATCTTTTTGGATTATAGCTTTTTTTGTTGTGGCAGACCCTTTCGATGTGCACCCGTTTGTTACAAGCCCTACAGATGGAACCGGCATTCGGTGTCGAGGAACCGGCATTCAGCTCGCAGGTGGTTTCCCCCGCATCCCGCACATTTAAACTCCTGCCGGTTTCTCCTCTTTTCACGCCATTTCTTGTCTGATTGAAGTATATGGACATCTTCATTTTCGTTCTCAGAATCGCTCTGGGATTCGAGATGTTCATAGTGGGCTGTCGCTGTGGGCTGTTTCTTTCCTCCCTCTGCCTTCTTCTCTCTGGCTTGGTTTGGCAGATCTGGGATCACATTCATTTGGTGCATGGTGGCTGCTGACTTCTTTGCTGTTTTGGTGGCGGTTGCCTCTGCAATGGCCTCAGCCATGATTATGTTTGGTCTATTCAGGAGGTTGCTCTGAAGGGTAGTGTACATCAAACCGAGGACCACGCGGTCCCTCATGACCTCGTCCATGTTCTGGAACTCGCAGGCTCCTCCAATGTGTCTCAGGGCTGCTACAAAATCTCTGACAGTTTCATCTTCCTTCTGGTCCCTCTTGTAGAACTTGTGTCTTTTTATCAAGTTGGAGACCACAGGTGCATAGTGTGCTCGGAGCATTCTGTTCAGCTCGGGCCAAGTCATCTGTTTGACATCTCTGGGTTTAGCCAGCGCCTTCACCATTTTAAAGACGGCTGGTCCGCAGTGTGCAAAGAAGATAGCCCTCTTCCTCTGGTCAGAGATTTCCTGCAGTTCGTTGCTTTCCAAAAACGTAAGAAAGTGATCGATATACGACTCCCAATCCTCCTCATCAGGATTGAATGGTGGGGATGGCGCGTTGTTACCAGCCATCTCTCTCGCTCAGTTCAGATCACTGCGTGCTTTGGTCCCACTCTTCTACGACGATCCCACTTTCGTCGCCAGTGTTCCATCCAGAAAGAAGCGTGTGAGACCGGGTTCCAACAATAAACTCTTTTATTAAACTCGCTAAGCAATAGTAATGGAACAACAGCTCAAGCCACGGCAGCCCTTTTTATCGCAGCTTGCCCCTGGCTTGTGGCCAATGACACCGCTTTAACTGTTCCCGCTGTTTGGCGGGTTAACCGGATTGGTTCTCTAACAGCCAATCAGAATAGGGAACTTGGAGCCTACCAAGTTCCATACAGAACAGTATGTCTATATCTTATTCCTAGAAAAGCAGTAAGAGTAGGGAAAGGGGAATCCTAATTGCGATAATTTTTTTAACAAAGTTTTTATTTTTTACAACAAACATACAAACAAAACATAAAAACATAAAACCATCTTTCAATGTATACATACAGTGTGTCAGTTGGTTACAAACTTTTGTGCTATCCTTTTTTTACCATTACTCACAAATTATACAAATTCTCACCTTATCGATCTAGCTTGTGCTTATATAATATCAATTATTAAACATTCATTTGACTATTTTTCCATCATTTTATACGAGATATTCTAATTTTCATTATGATTTAATATTATACATTCATCCAATGGTTATATATTTTATATTGTATTGTATATCAATCTATTAACTTTTATTGTAGGGCTTACTAGTCTATTTCTTTACCATGTCTTTTTATCTAACCAATGATAAAATAAATCCCATATCATATAAAATTGTTTATCCTCATGTTCTCTAATTTCAAATGTCAATTTACTCATTTTGGCACAGTCCATGATTTTCTTAATAATTTCCTCCTGCATGGATATTTTTTCATTTTTCCAGTTCTTAGCAAATACAATTCTAGTCACTGTTAAAAACATTTGCAATCACATATTTCAATTCTTTACAATATATTTCCAGTATAATTCCCAATAAAAATATCTCAGGTTCAAAGTCTATGTGTTGTTTTGTCATTTTTTCCAACATGTGTGGATTATAGTCCAATATCTTTTTGCATTCGAGCATGTCCACCACATGTGGTAATATGAACCAGGTATCTGATGACATTTCCAACATTTATCCGATTTATCCTTGAACATCCTGGCAATTCTCATTGTGGGTAAGTGCCACCTGTAAAACATGTTATACAAATTTTCTTTATACGCAGTTGACATTGTCATTTTATAATTTTGAGACCACAATTTTTGCTATATATCTAAGTCAATCCCATATCCGAAATTTTTTCCCCATGCAATCATTGTTTCTTTTACTTGTTCTTCCTTTAATTTAAACACGAGCAAATGTCCATAAAGTTTTTTTATTACTTTTTCATCAGTACCTGTCAAAATTTTATCTAAATCAGTCAACTTGTCATAGATACCTTCTGTTTTAACATCTTTATCAAATCTAGATTGTATTTGCAAATATGAAAACCAATTTTTCATTTTTACACCTTGTTCTTCCAATGCTTGTGTAGATTTAAGTTCACCCTTTTCATTCAATATCTCACCATATCTAACTGTTTGTTCCTTTTTATATGTTATTGGATAGGAAAAAGCTTCAATAGTAGATAACCATAGTGGAATTTTTAAGTAATATTGCTTTTTTATCTTCTCCCAATTTAGAAACAATGCTTCTCAAATATAATGTCTTCTAAAATACCCCTGCGTTTTAGTTCCCTCAAAACAGAGAAAGGCATGCCACCCTAATAGAAAGTCATGTCCTTCTAAATTCAAAAGTCTAGTATTCCTTAATGTTGTCCACTCCTTTACCCACATCAGACTTGTCGTTTGGTAGTATAATTCCCAATTGGGCAAAGCAAATCCTCCTCTTATTCTTGCATCTTGTAACAATTTAAGTTTTATTCTCACTTTCTTCCCCTGCCAAATGAATTTTAGCACTATTTTGTTTAAATCTTCAAAAAATTCTTTCCCTAATCTGATTGGAATTGTCTGGAATCAGTATAAGATTCTGGGCAATACATTCATCTTAATTGTAGATATTCTCCTAATCAGTGATAATTGTAATTTTTCCCCATTTTATCAAATCTGTCGCAATCTGTTGTTTAAGTTTAAGATAATTGTCCTCTTTAAGTGTGCTACATCTTGGTGTTATATGTACCCCTAAATACTTAACCTTGTTTGTGACCTGGATCCCCCAAACCCTCCAATTCTTTCTTTCTTCTTATGAGCATATTCTTTGCTAAAATCTTTGTTTTATCTTTATTTATTTTCAAACCTGCTACTTTCCCATACTCTTCTATCTTTTCTATCAGTTTAGGTGCAGATTCCAATGGATCCTCTAATATAAATACCAGGTCATCTGCAAAAGCTTGTAATTTATACTCTTCTTTTTTTAATTTTCATTCTTTTTATTTATTTTTCTTCTCTGATGTTCCTATTCAGCACTTTCAGTATTAACAAAAATAACAGAGGAGACAGTGGACAGCCTTGTTTGGTCCCTTTTCAGTTTGTTTGCAGTTTGTTTATGATATATCGTTTTGATGGCTTGGGTAAATTTTTTATTAAAGCCCATTTGGCCCAATTGTAACAGCATAAAATGCCAATTCACATTACCAAAGGCTTTTTGTGCATCTATAAACATCAGAGCCATTTGTTTTTCAGGATGTGCCTCGTAGTATTCCAGTGTATCTAAAATTATTCTCATATTATCTTTAATCTGCCTCTTCGGTGGAAATCCATTTTGATCAGGATGAATAAGATTGTTCAAATATCTTTTCAGTCTTTCTGCCAGAATTGGAGCAAAAAAATTATAATCTGAATTTAATAGTGATATAGGTCTGTAATTTTTAACTTGCTGTGGGTTTGTGTCCTCCTTCAGTACAAGTGTTATATGTGCTTCTGACCATGTTTCGGGTATTCTCTTCTTTGTCATAATTTCATTCATAATTTCTAATAAGTGAAGATTCAATGTTTCCTCAAATGTCTTGTAAAATTCCACTGGCAAACCGTGTGGACCTGGTGCTTTCCCAATGTTTTGCTTTTTTAAAGCTTCTGTTAATTCCATCATTGTTATATTACTTTCTAACATTGTTTCAATATCTTTGGGTATTTGCAGCAAATTTGCTTCCTGTAGTTATTGTTGAATTCTTTCTTCCTGAACACTCTCTTGATGGTACAGTTTTCCATAGTAATCTTGAATAATTTTTTTTCTTCTCCACATTTCCATAGCATACATGTCCTTGTTCATTTATCAATTGATTTATTCTTCTTGAATCTCTTTCCTTTCTTAGTTTATATGCTAGCCATCTGCCTGGTTTATTTGTATCTTCAAAATAGTTCTGCTTAGCATTTCTAATTTTTTGTGCTATTTCTTCTTTTTCCATTAGCCCCATTTTATGCTTAGTTATGTCCATTTTAATTTTAATGTCCTTTTTTGTGGAAATTTCTGTAGTTCTTTTTCCAACTTCTTATAGTCATCTTCCAATATTTTAAAGATTTTTTTTCTGTTTTTTATTTCTTTTCCTCGTATAGTCCATTATCAAACCTCTTGTATAACCCTTCATCATGTCCCACAGTTTCTGTAATGATGTATCCTCTTTTGTATTTTCTTTAAAGAAAAAAGTCAATTCTCTCTCAATTTTCTGTTTAAAGTATTTTTCCTTTAATATCATATTATTTAAAGTCCATCTAGATCTCCTTTTTTGTCCTTTCCATAGAAGTGTTATTGGATTGTGATCTGCCCAGGTACTTGCTTCTATTTCAATGTCTTGTATGTTAGAAAGCAAATCTGTTGACATCCATATCATATCTATTCTAGACCATGATGCATGTCTATTTGAATAAAAGATATATTGTTTATTTTCCACATTTCTCTCTCTCCATGCATCTTTTAAGTTTATCTCATCTACCATTCGAAAGAAGGATTTTGGCAATGTCTTTCTAGGTTTTTTTTGCTGTTTTTTGTGTTTTATAATCCAATTTGTTATTTATTATTCCATTAAAATCTCCCATCAGAAAGATATTAGCATAGTCCAGTTCAATTATTTTCTTATGTAATTTCCTGTAAAAATCTTCTTGATTATCATTTGGAGCATAAATTGCAATTAAAAGGGTCTTTAAAATATTGTCTGCTGTCTCCACCATCAAAATCCTTCCATCATCTGTATATATTTGTTCTGCAGGGATTGTATCTGTAATGTTTAACACCACTCCTCTCTTTTTACAATGTGTTAACGCTGTAAAATTATTCCCCTAATTTTTGTTGTTTCAATATATAATCAGGTTGTTTTTTTAATATGTATTCCTTGTAGGCAGATTATATCAAATTTTATTTTCTCTAACTTATGAAATATTTTTCTTCTTTTAATAGCTGAATTAAGCCCATTTATATTAATTGTAATCTATTTTTTCTCATCCATTTTAGACTTTGTAAAAAGGATTTGTTGCTCTAGTAGATCTTGGTTCTTGTTGTTCTCTGGGTTTTGAAAAGAAAAAGCAAGAGAATACAAAACTTTTCAAAGAGTTATTTTGAAAGGAAAAAATTAAAATTAAAAAGGAAAGACCAGTCCAGTTTAAAAGTTAAAAAGTTTTAACAAAATCCAAAGTTCCAATAAAAAGAAAAAAAAAACCTTCAGGTTTAATTTGTGCTTAATCTCACCGCTT
Source organism: Laticauda colubrina (assembly GCA_015471245.1). Lineage (NCBI taxonomy): Eukaryota > Metazoa > Chordata > Lepidosauria > Squamata > Elapidae > Laticauda > Laticauda colubrina. The sequence goes on along the minus strand of BLBF01000020.1, from coordinate 55,006,823 downwards.
GAGCACTTTTATCTTCACTTTTAAATTTAATTTTTGGTCTTTTAGGGTGTTCTCTCCAGAAAAAAATAAGTAGAAAATTATCTCACCAAACTGACACACTTTCTTTCCAGCTTTCTTCCATTCTGGAGCTGTCCCAGTTTCAGCAGCTTTAATGGCTGCCTCTTCACCACGGGAAAAAAGGGCTTCTCCTGGATCTACCAGGGACTTTGTGATATTCCTGGGATTGACAAGATGTGCCCTCCTCTGTCGCCATCTGTACAGGACAGTTTAGATGCGTTGGGACCATCCTGCAATGGAAATATCACCAGCGATCTTTGAGCTTAAAGACTGCATGCTGTACCGCTGCAATGCAAGCTCAGCCCTCTCTAACTGTGATAATTGAGGAGCTTAATTTAGTAAAACCTTGAAATGAGAGCTCTGAGCTTATCTACAGAGTTTCACCCTTCTGCCAAGATTGATGTTATCTTTTCTTCAGCATCCAATTTGGGTCAGTCACCAGGACCAGAGCTTTTGGATTTATGCTCAAGCCCATTTTCAGGGAACTTCTCTCTCACCAGAATGTGATATGAGGATGTAGGATATCCTCATGATATGAGGATATCTTTTCTGTATTCTAGCAACAGTTATCAATAAGGATATGGCACCTCTTCTTCCTCTCCTTTCTCTTTCTCTTCCTCATCTTCCTCCTCTGTTAAGCATTTACTGTTTTTTCTTCACCAAAGCAGCAGCCTATCTTTCCGAATTATTACTTTTGTTCTGTATTGATGAAAACTCTCTATCATCCTGGCAAAGGTGTCTAGAGGTTGAATCATAGCAACTGGACTAATTTTTGCTAGTTTCAGACATCCAAGGAACTTCATCAGTCAGAGCAAGTTAGTCTGGCTAAAAATCATTGGAACGTACTGACTCTTGCCTCACCAATTTCAGAGGTTTCCTCCTGTAAAATGGATTGCAATATGTCAAGACTCTCATTCTAATAAAACTTTTTTGTTTGCGTGTTTGTTTCATTTTGGTATTTGTTTTCAATATTTTACAACACATTTTTATTTATGTGAGATAATAACATGGGATTTATACTTTGTTCAAAAGAAATTTATAGTGGAACAAAACATACAGTATAGATCAGCTTTCCATGTTACTGGTTAAAAAATTATTTATGTCTTTCCTTCAGCTTTCCCCATGTCTTTCCCCTTCCTTTTAAAAATTATATGTAAATCTTCCCTACTCCCAAATATGCAGGTATTTCTTATCTAGTAGTATACTACATTATTATCATTGCTGGAAAACTGGGATTGAGAAAACACAGACAGTGGCTCAAGGCCAAGCAGTGAGTTCAACTTAATCTTCGTCATACCTGGAGGAGACCCAGTAAAATTAAAGCTTCTTCTCTAATTAGATCTAAATCTGAATCAAACCCAGTGAGCTGACATTAGAGATGCCCTTAATGAATCCTCGGTGCTATGATCCAACTCCAGTTTTTTATACACTTTTCTATTCTTCAGTGAATCCAATGTTTCTCCAAAATGAATTTCACACATGGCTAAATAAGAGTTATGATAATTTGGCCAAAAGCAAGATTTTGAGTGAGGATGACCCAATGGGCCATTAGAGCATAGAATGAATTTTATAAGTCCATATTGGAGGAATTTGTGGGTAGAAAGTTAATGAGATTTAATAGGAGTCCAGTAAATCACGATGCTGAAAATAAAACACACAACCACAGTATTAAAATGGGAAACCCTAAGTGACAAAAGCCAAAGAATAGTCTTGTAAGAGATAGAATATCTATTAAAGAAAATAGCTGAGGCCAAAATGTAAGACTAGCTATATCACAAACACTAATATAGATCTTATTAAATCCACTATGGAATAATGTTTATAAGCCAGTCTGACGGGAAAAGGAATACCAGTGGTACAGAAGAGGCCAAAATGAACAGAACAGTATCTTTGCAGGGGGGGGGGGGGTATTTAATATTGAGAGTTTCAAATGATAGGCCTATACCTGCTGCAGTCTCCTGGTGTAGATTTGGGTCCCCCAAGGTTGGGGGGAGGGCCCTCCTGTGCCACACTTAATTATTACTGAAAATTAATTGGTCATTATGGTGTGCCATGGAATAAATTAATCAAACCTGCTTTAATATGATGCACTTAACATGAAACTGGTCCATAAATGTATAAGGATGGTAAGGAAGAAAAAAAAAGAGTTCCTTGCCACCAAAGGAATGTGAGATCAAAGGCAGGTAAGGATAACCTTGGGGAATTTTACTCCCAATGCTTCTACAAGTCTCTTTGTTGGGGAAGATGGATTTTGAGATATGATGCTGCAAAGATGTTTTTATCATCCTAATAAAGCAGTAAGATCCTGCAGACACCCTGTTATGTCAGATTAGTGTTTTTGATTGGGTTACTTCTTCTGCTCAGGAATTGAAATCTTGGGCACATGGCATATATAATATATGAAACTTTCCCTTTTCATATGTGATAGATATTGTACTTTGTGGTTTATTTCTCATAATGTTTAATGGTACCTTCTTTAGGATGCTTTTTTAAACATTATATAGATCTTAGACAGAGCAATTTTATAGCTACATATGAAGCAGATAGAGGCTGCTGGTGTCTAATCCTTACTTTGCTGGGAAGTGGAAGTAAAGATTGTGTGACTAGAAAATCCAAAAAATGATGGAAAATGAGTATGCGAAGTATTTTACGATATTGACACTGTTCCTCTATCTACTAAAAGAGTTAATCTTAGTCAGCAGATAACTTTTTTGATAAAAAGGAATTCTCTCCCCCAAATACCTCTTATTCAATTAGAATTCTATTGATCTGGCAGCCTTCTGAAGGTGGATTGATCAAGAATTTAAACAGATCTTTGCTTGGGCTAGGTGTTCAATTAATACACATAAATGGACAGCAGAAATGCAATTTTCAGAGCGAGTCAAGCACAAGATCAATTCCATTTTGTACATAACAAAATTCTTTGAAAGGGGTTTGTTGCTTTTCCCCCCCTACATTTGAAAGAACATCATTCAAAAGTAGTAAGCAATGAACATTTCAGAAACATCCAGCTTCAAGATTTTTTTCCACACAGCATAGAACATCTTTTCCATGCCAGATTTATGCCACTCACTCTGCCAGGACATTCTTTGCATGCAAAGACCCTAGTTTCAGAAAGTACTTGGAAAGTCTTGAACTGGAGAGATGAAGTAAATGAACCCCAGGACTGATCTAGAATAAAACCATTCCCAGTGTTTCTGAATATATTTACAAAATACTTTTTCTTCAAAAACAATTCATTGTTCAGTTCTATAATCTCACTTGTTATGCAAATTTTCATGTTGGAAGGCATAGTGTCCATGTGATATTCAATGGTGAACTACCTAACCCTGAAGGAGTAGAGACAGAATTGTGGAGATTGCTGTTCGGCATAGTATTTTGGTTGGCAGAGTCTAACCAATCAAGGAGACACTATGTCAACTCCTAAAATATTTCTATGGTCGTTTTAGAGTTGCCAACAGAAAGGGAGAGGGTAAGGGGTTTGAAAGAGCAGTGAGGCAGTTTGGAAATTGAAAGTGTACTCAATACATAGATTTTCAGAGATAGTAACTAGGTGACTGAAGTTTCTGCCATGAAAAAAAATCTAACTGGAGAACATGATTGATCACTCTTGACTATGGATGTGTCTCATTGGAGAATATGAATTATGATACACCCAGGGGATGGGGGAAAAACCAGGGTCAAGCATGATAATGAATTATGTGTCTCAGAGTCAGCTACACCCAGGCAGTGCCTGACATGTTAACTCCCAATAAATCCTTTGAAGTTTTGGAAGTTTGACTTGAGGCTCATGATTTAATTGGGGTAAATGCCAGAATCCTGACAGACTATGAAGTTTCCCATGTGCACTCTCGACAACTGTTCTTCATGGGATGACTGCAAAAATTGTGGGTTTTGTAGTTGACTTCTGAATTGAACAGTTTGGAATCAAGGTGTTTTGTTCGGAAAACACACGAGGTAGACCGGGTTCCAACAACAAATACTTTATTCTTCAACTAGTTAGTAAATAGGAACACTTGGCTGAAGCTGAGGCCAGCCTTTTATACAGGCTGGCTTGCCTGCTTGCAGCCAATGGCAGTTGTTTAGTTTTGCCGCCTTTTTAGCAGCTCTTTGGATTGGTTCCTAGTGAACCAATCCAATGTTCATTTTATTGACCAATCAGGTTTGTAGATTTGGAGTCACCCACTTTACATATAGAACACCCCTCCCCCCTTAGTTCAGTCCTACGTGGTGACGTAGTCTCGCAGGTAGGCGGGGCTTTTCCGGACTCGACTTGACTTGCGCGGTTCATTCTTAGTGCAGACTTCGACCGGTTCGGATGGGGCTGCTGTGTCGTCCGTCCTTCTCCCTGGAACCGTCTGGAAGGGTGAGTCAGCCATTTTACCGCCGCCTGAGTTTCTTAGGCTGACGGTTTTGCCGCTCCCTCCCGTTTCCTCTGGGCAGGTCGAGCTGGCTTGGCTGGCCCCTTCCGATGGGCTCTTCACGCAAGTCTCTCCAAACAGTGAGTCTTTTATTTGCTCTTTTTGTTCGTATGTTTCATTGGGTTTGGTTTTAAACAGTTCTTTATTTATTTCTCGCCTTTCCCCCCCCCACCTTGGTTTGCAATTCGCCAGTTTTTTCGGTGAATGTTTGTAAGTCTGTGGTTCTCTCTATAATTCGAGATCGAAGCTGGTCTATGTGCCGCTTCCATTCCCTGCCATCGTCTAATTTTAATCGGTAGGATTTGGGGCCTGTAATTTGGATAATCTGTCCTGGTAGCCATACCGGGTCCCCGGTGAAGTTTTTAGCGTATACCAAATTGCCTATTTCGAATTGTCTGAACCGTGTAGAGGAGTCAGGGGGGTTTTCTGGGGTAAAATTTGGGTCTAACCTATCAAGGTGAGATCTTAATTTTCGCCCCATAAGTAATTCTGCTGGGGACTTATTGGTTATGGTACTGGGCGTTATGTGCTGGAGTGTGAGCAAACGGTTTACTTTCTGTTGGACATCTCCAGCGTCCATTCGTTCCAAACCTTCTTTAGTAAACCGGACCATTCTCTCAGCCCTGCCGTTCGCAGCCGGGTGAGCCGGCGCGGTTAGGGCATGTCTTATACCTAGGGAGGCTAGGTAATGCTCAAATGGTATGCTGGTTAGCTGTGGCCCGTTATCTGAGACAAGAACGTCCGGTATGCCATGGGTGGCAAAAAGGTTGTCCAGCTTTTTAATTACAGTTTCTGTTGTCGTTGATGGCATAACTTTTACTTCAAGCCAATTTGAATAGGCATCAATGACAATCAGAAAGGTATGCCCCTTGGTAGGACCCGCGAAATCAATGTGTATTCTTGACCAAGGTCCCCGAGGGGTTTCCCAGTCCTTAACGGGTGCTTTTGGTGGGGATGGTCTAATTGCCTGGCATTTGTGGCATGAGCTTACCCAATACTCTATGTCCTTATCAATACCCGGCCACCAAACATAACTTCTGGCAAGGCTTTTCATCTTAACCATTCCCGGGTGCCCTTCATGTAACAACTTAAGTAGCCTGGGCTGTAATTTGGCAGGGATTACTACCCGATCACCCCACAACAAACACCCCTTTTGGATTGAAAGTTCAGTCTGTCTGGACTGGAAAGGTTTAAAGTTTTCAGTTTTTTGATTCTCCGGCCAGCCTTTACCTACTCAGCTAAGAACACGGGCAGTCAATGAGTCTTTCACGGTGGCTCTGGCGACATCATACGCTGATATGGGTAGATCGGGGCAAGTCTCGATTTGTAGCGTTGTCATCGCTGGTGCCGGGTCTTTGTCGGTTGCTGGTAAGGGTGCTCTGCTCAAAGCGTCCGTATGGGAAATTTGTTTCCCTGGCCAATGTGTCAGAGTGTAGGAATAAGCTGCTAGGAACTCTGACCATCTCGTCATTCTTGGGGACAGTATATTAGGTGTTGGCTTGTTTCCCGCCAAAATCCCCATTAGCGGTTTGTGGTCCGTTATGATTTGAAAAGTCCGCCCATATAAGTATTCGTGGAAGCGTTTTACTCCAGCGACAATTGCTAGAGCTTCCCTGTCCAATTGGCTGTAATTCTGCTCGGTTTTTGATAGAGTCCTAGAGTAATATGTGACGGGTGCTTCTCTGCCATCAGGTAGTTGGTGGCTCAGGATGGCACCTACTCCATATGGTGAGGCGTCGCAGGTCACTGTTAATGGCAGAGTGTTACTAAATTGGATGAGAACGTTTGTTGATGTTAGCAAGCTTTTAATATTTTGGAAGGCTTTTTTTTCTTTGTAACCCCAAGTCCAAGTTGCCTTTTTCTCTAGCAGACGGTGTAACGGTTCTGCTATAGTGGCTTTGTTTGGCAGGAACACGTTATAAAAATTAATTAATCCTAAGAATGCTTGTAGTTCGGTTTTATTTCTTGGTTCAGGAGCGTCTTTGATTGCTTTAACTTTTTTGTCTGTTGGGTGGATACCCTCTCCGTCTATTGAGTAGCCCAGGAATTCGACGCTGTTCTTAATTAAACAGCACTTTTTTCTTTTTACCTTGATGCCAGATTCCCTAAACTTAGTTAATACTTCTTTGAGTCTGTTCCTTAATTGAGTTTCATCTCTGGCCGAGATTAGGACGTCGTCAAAATAGGAAATGACTCCTTGTATGCCATTTAGAAGGCGTTCCATCAGACTCTGGAAGACGCCAGGGGCCACGCTTACTCCAAATTGGAGCCGGTGACATTTGAATGCGCCCTTATGGGTGACTATAGTCTGTGCTTCTGCTGTTTCTGGGTCCACTGGGAGTTGTTGATAGGCTTGTGCCAACTCGAGTTTGGCGAAAACTTTGCCTTTTCCCAGGGAATAAGCAAATGCTGGACTACTGGCACCGGTTATGCGCTTGGTTGTAATGCGTGGTTTAGGGTAGCCTTATAGTCACCACAGATTCTGATGGACCCGTCAGGTTTAATGGGTGTGACAATAGGCGTTTCCCACTTGGCATGGTCCACAGGTTCTAACACCCCTTGGGCTATTAATTTGTCCAGCTGTTCCTCTATTTTTGCCTTTAGTGCAAAAGGAACTCGCCTGGCTTTTATTCTTCGTGGGGCTATTTGGGGGTTTAGATTGAAAGAAATGGGATTTCCCTGATACTTGCCAAGTGAGCCGTCAAAAACGTCCTGGAATTCTCGGATGAGGTCGTCTTCCCAGCCGGTTGTAGTCACTCGATCGACCCCGGTCATCCCGATGCCCAATGGCGCGAACCATTCGATGCCCAGGAGGCTTGGTCTGTCTTGGTCGACTATGGTCAGCGGAAGCACCTTGACGTGATGTTTGTAGGCGACTCGGAATTGTCCCATGCCTACCACAGGGATTTGGTTTCCCTGATAGTCCTTGAGGGTTAGGTGCTGCTTCTTCAATTCTTTGGGTTTGATACCTGGGACTAGCTGTTTTATTGTGTCCCACGATACCATGGAGAGGAAGGACCCCGAGTCCACTTCCATCTTGCAGTGTTTTCCTTCGATTTTCACGATGACTTTAATTTTTTTCCCACTTTCCGTCTGAGCGCTCTGTATAATGACAGTTTGGTGTGTATTGGCTCGCTTCTCTTGTTGCCACTTTCTCTCGGCTCGTTTAGGCTCGGCTCGTGTTGGGGAATTTCTGCGTCTCGTCGGGCTGTAGTATTTTTTGTTCCTGCAGACCTTCTCGATGTGCCCTCGTTTTTTGCAATGCCGGCAGATGGCATCGAGAAATCTGCATTCGGCTCGGGGATGGTTTCCTCTGCAGCCAGCGCATTCCCGCCAATTTCTCCTTTCGCACTCTTTTTTGTTCATGAGCAAACGGTGGACCTCGTCGTCCTCTTCGCTCGATTCAATTGTTTCGCCCGACTCTTCGTAGTGGGTTGTGGTGGCAGGGTGTTTTCTGTCTTTGGTTGGTGTTTCTTCGCTGTGTGTGTTCATCTTTTTAATGGCTACGGCAGATTTTTTCGCGGCTTCAGCAGCTGTGGCTTCCGCGATGGCTTCGGTAACGGTGATGTTGGGTTTGTTGAGCAATTTACTCTGTGCGGTCGAGTCTCTCAGGCCCAGCACCACGCGATCCCTCATTGCCTCGTCTATGTTCAAAAATTCACACTCACCCCTTATTTGTCTGAGGGCAGCGATGAAATTGGCGATGGTCTCTCCCTCTCTCTGGTCTCTGCGGTAAAATTCGTGTCACTTTATTAAGTTAGACACCATCGGAGCGTAGTGTGCTTTGAGGAGTCTTTGCAATTCTGTCCACGTTAGTTGTTTAACGTCCCGGGGCTTCGCAAGGGCCTTTGCCATCTTAAAAACTGTTGGCCCGCAGTGCGTCAGGAACACAGCTCTCTTGCGTTGCTCTGAAATGCCTTCCATTTCATTGCTCTCCAAATACATTTGGAAGCGATCAGCATAGGAATCCCAATCCTCTTCGTTGGGATTGAAGGGTGCGGGCGGTGCGTTGTTTCCAGACATCTTGGTTGTAATCTGGACTTCTTATCACCGCGTGCAGGTTTTTCCGTTCAGGACGATCCCACCTTCGTCGCCAGTGTTTTGTTCGGAAAACACACGAGGTAGACCGGGTTCCAACAACAAATACTTTATTCTTCAACTAGTTAGTAAATAGGAACACTTGGCTGAAGCTGAGGCCAGCCTTTTATACAGGCTGGCTTGCCTGCTTGCAGCCAATGGCAGTTGTTTAGATTTGCCGCCTTTTAGCAGCTCTTTGGATTGGTTCCTAGTGAACCAATCCAATGTTCATTTTATTGACCAATCAGGTTTGTAGATTTGGAGTCACCCACTTTACATATAGAACACAAGGGATTTCAATTATTCTTAGAACCACAATGCAACTTGTAATGAACATCACAAAAACCTCACTTTCTTAACCACTATCAGATAGAATCAATTTAAAGTTAAAGAGAGATGTCCCAAAGATGCTTTTTCCAAAAACCAACTGGATTTCCTTGGATTTCTTTTCTTTGAAAGTGTTTTGCTTCTCATCCAAGAAGCTTCTTCATTTTTAATTTACAGCTGAAGCCACAATATCTTATACTTTATGCCTGTTTAGAATATATTTCTTCTTCTTTTCCCCTCTAGCCGCTATTTCCCATGATGATGAGGGTATCCATTCAGTCATGTTTGACTCTTGGCAATTCTATGGGCCAGGTCTCTCCACATTTTCTGATCTTTTGCTGCTTTTTGAGTTGCGTTGTTCTAAGCTCTGGCTGGTGTCAGCTTTGATGTTGTCCACTTGTCTTGTTTTAAAACTGCTAACATGTTACCCATGTGTAACAATGGGTTTTCCAGTGTAGCAACACATTGGTGGTTTGGTATGTTTTCAGTTATTCTTTTATAGCAAATGATTAGGTTTTACTGAAAACAATCAAAGAAATACACATAAAGTATTCTAGAAATGCTCATGGGGTGAGAATCCTGCAATTTATCTTTTCTGCATAGAATGGGGGAGAGAGGTGTTTTTTTTGTTGTTGTTCCAGGAACTGTAGCAGTTCAAGGTGGTCATTGAACAAATTACATTTTTGTACTGTTCCATAGGTTAGCTGAAAGGGCCCATATTGGTTCACTGTTTGGTCCACCTGCTCCCTATATTTCAAAGCTGAAAGAAATCAAAATGATTGCAGAATGCTTTGTGATGGAGTAAGGAATGGAAGTGAGGTTGGACAGAAAGCCCTTGTCTAGCAGCCAAGGACATTTTTAGTAGGATTTGATATCACACTTCTGTTTATCTTTGGCTGTAACTCTTAGTGAAGTTAGAAGCAGACGTTTTTGAGACATTGTCTATTTCATGGTTGACCATCTAGTTATTCTCATTCCCATGTGTGAAATCAGAATAGAAATCCAGATCACATATACAGCACTCACATGCAGCTTCCCAAAATTCCAGTCTCACGGTATGAAAAATTCTGATTAATACCATCTATAACCTTTAGAAAATGTATAAAAAAAAAATCTGGATTCATTGAAGGACTTACAAAAGATGTCTCAGAATCTCTTCATAAGGCTTTCTACTTAATTCTACAGGCTCAAACTATTGTATTATGATTTTATTTATCTTGGTATGAAGCTCCATACAGCTGGAAAAGTTTAAATAAGATTATTGTTGATTTACTTTGAACTCAAGCAGTGCATAGAAGTTTGGCTAAATAAGCAGAGTTTTCTGAATTTCAATACAGGTGGAGATTCTACCTTATGTCAGTTCATGAGATGTGTATGCACAATATGCTTAACCTCATTATGAGGGAGATTAAAGTGTTGTGTGAATATCATAACATAGTATGTATCAGGGCTGGAACTGGGTTTAATCCAAAAGAGTTGTTCAGGTCTAAATTAACCTTCAGACTGTGCCATTTGATCACATGAAGGATTAAACTTTCTTTTTCACGAGAAAAATGCTTCCTTAAAAAGAGGGCTTGTTCTAGGAATTCCATTTATTTTTACCCTTCCACAGCTGCTTGGAAAGGGAAAATGATAGAGGAGCAAAAAAAAAGGTGGGAGTTGGTAAACGTGGTGGCTCTGACCTGTATTAACTACTACATATTTTGATCTTTGTGGCAATACTGTTGTTTGTTATACTTCTTATCAAAAGTTTTTTTTATTTAAAAAGCAACATAACTCATGAACTCAACCAGCAGCTTGGGTCAAATGTTCTATAAAACAGCCAGTAATTAGTAAATTGCTGGTCCTCATCTTAACTGGTACATTTATAGTATATGTGGGTTTGTTTTAATCAAATAAATTAATTAATAACTTTTGGTTCCCAAATGTGATTCAAACCAATGTCTAAAGATTGTATTGATCCAAGAACATTATCAAGTCCACCACTTTAATTTATAAGTCCAAATATAAATAATCAATTGTGGTTTTGGTAGGTATATATCATATCTGAGATACAAAAATCTAGTGACCACTAGATGGTAGCAATTGGTTGTGGTTGCTGCCATCTAATGGAAACATAAATTTTTGCAGCCCAGATATAGCATATCTAGTTTGGGGAATGGTGGGAATAATTTAACTGTTAGATGTATATTTCAGCATATTTCAAGGAAACCTTTTTCAAGAAACCATTAAACCAAGAAATAACATACCATATTTAAGTAATTTCAAGCATTTTTACAATATCATACATTATCACTTTTTATTTTGTTAAATTAATTTGTTTGGACTTTTCTTACTGATATTTTTAATAGTCTTACTTTTATTTCAATCTGTTAGGTTCCCCTTTCTAAATTTTTTATCTTGTTTCCAAAATTTCATCACTTATTCCACTGCTCTAATTCTTAGGTGATTCTGATTCATATGTAGCCCTTATTCTTTCATATTGTGTAATGTATTGTTCACATCTCTTTTATACGTAATCATAATTTTGATGGGTATACTGTAAAGAAGTTATTTCATCATTTACAGACCCCTAAAAAAAAGAGTTTCCCTCCAAATGTGTTGCAACATAGTTTTTGGAACAAAATCAGTCTATCTTTTTTCTTTCTTTTCCACCTGATGTATATCGCACTGTTTGCCTAGATTTATATCTCATCTTTGGGGCAAGAGCTCAAGGCAGTCCTCTACTCATGGCAGAATACCTTATGCCACCAGACTTGAAATTCTAGAACTAAACCTAGAACTATGCCGCCTTCGGTCCGATCTAAGTATAGTACATAAAATTATATATTGCAATGTCCTACTTGTCAATGAATACTTCAGCTTCAACCATAACAATACAAGAGCACACAATAGATACAAACTCATGGTTAACTGCACCAAACTTGATTGCAGGAAATACGACTTCAGCAACAGAGTGGTCAATGTCTGGAATACTTGATCTGACTCTGTGGTTTCTTCCCCAAATCCCAAAAACTTTAACCTTAGACTGTCTACTATTGACCTCACCCCTTTCCTAAGAAGTCTGTAGGGGGCATGCATAAGCGCACCAACGTGCCTACTGTCCCTGTCCTATTGTTTCTTTTATTTTTCTTATATGTATCCATGTATTCATAACTATGTTTATACTTATACCTATTATCTTGTAAGCAATTGACAAATAAAATAAAATAAAATAAAAAATAAAATAAAATAAATAAATATTCGGTCCTCCAATTTCTACTCATAACAACTCTGTGGGATAATTTTGGCTGCAAGACTATAGTTGGCCCAAAATCAGCCTGGCTGGTAGTACACTTGGCATCTCAGTCTTGCTGGTCCTAATCCAATGTCTTAACTGGTACATTTATGGTACATGTGTGTTTGTTTTAATCACATATATTTTAAAATTAAAGTTGATGCCATGAACTCTCTGTAGTAATCTACCAGTTATTTTATAAAATATTAAAGAAGACATGTAAATATTTAGAAGGTTATCAGGTGCCCTATAGAAATATAATTTCTTATTCACTGGGAAATCTTTGCAGAGCAAAGCCACATTCCTTCAAAGATAATCTGTTGGAGGCTGCACTACTTGTCTGTAAAACAAGTAGTTGTTAGATTCACTAAAAATAAGTTTGGGACCCAGATCTCTATTCTACTCAAATGCTGCTTCATTCCCTGGCACTCTCTTTCCACTTCCCACAATTGCAGCAGGCAGCAAGGAACAGATAACTCTGAGCACTGACTTCTTGTATGAGAGTTTGAAATTAAGCCAGTAATCACATGAAATGAGCTCATTTTTGGAATTTCCCACCCCGGATGACACGATAGTATTTCAAATTGCCCAGAATGTCAGTTTGTTTTATTTTTAAGGAGACACCATAAGGGATTGCTACAAATAGTTTCATACTGTATAATCTCTTTTTTCTGTGATTTTCTGAAATTTCTGAAATTACAGGAAAAAAGCCTGAACTGGAATAATGATATTGCATTGGATCTAGCTGCAGTTCAGGAAGGCACTGGAACAGGGCAAGATTATTTTCCATATTTTTTATTATTTTTATAAATAATTTTTAATAATTTTTAATTATTATTATTTTCTTTGGAAAGATAGTGTAATGGTGGACAGGACCACATGGCCTGGAGCTCCAGAGTGAAAAGGATGATCACATGCTTCAAGGTGAAGGAAAAGATCAAGAAGGAGGAGGGCTGAAAGTGCCTGGGTTTTATCACCTCTGTTGAGATTTGAATTTGAGCTTGTATTCTGATTGGTTGTCAAACTCCCATGGGGCCATGCAGGGGCAACTCTGTACGCTGCCCTGAATTCCAGGCTTCTGACTGAACTATTTTTAAACTGATGTCACATGGTCTTCTTTTGTTAGCCTGCACATAGGAGAATGGAGCTGGAAAGCAGGTTAGTAAGAGAATGGTGGGTGTTCTGGAATGGAGTGGAAGTGAGGATATTGCATTATCATTATTTTGAAATGGGGTGGAAATAGGACTTTGCATTCTAAGAACACCCACCATTCTCTCATTACCCTGCTTTTCAACTCCCTTCTCCTCCATGCAGGGCAACAAAAAAAACCCACGTCACTACCAGTTTAAAAAAGGTTCAGTCAGACTTCCAACTTCTTGAGGGTGGGGGAAGATCTCCCAAAGTTGTAAGGTCTGACTGAACTGACTGATTAGTCTACCAGCTGATTGAGCTGCTGGTCCATTGCTGCCTCCCAGCTGATCATCACAGCTCCCAGTCATGTAGCCTCGTAGGTCTCCCTGCAGCCCCCAAGTCATCCTTGGTGTCAGGGAGATTATCTTCAAACACAACTTCTGCTGGGAATCATGGAAAACAAGGAAATCAAGCCAATGTCACAGCTGAATCAGGGCAGCAGATGGATCTTTTAGTTCTTTACTGCCCTGGCATTTGTGTTCCTACCACAAAGGCCTCTCTGAGCTAAGTGTGGGTGGAGGCATGTTTTTAAAGATGAAGCTGTAATTAGTGCTGGATCATTGAAAATGCGGCATCTGAGAGTTTTTTCCCATTTGTGTTGTTTCCAAATGTTCTCATTATACATGTTTTAAACCAGTTAATCCCTGTTCCCTTACTTGAAGCACATTGCAGAACTGAGATTTCTTTTTCAGTAAAATCTGATCTTCTGAAAAAATGCAGATAGGAAAGTTAAGGAGCATGGGGGGGGGGGTTATTTAGTAGCTACCTAGGCCAAACAAGACATGATAGTTAAATGCATCTACCCATTTAATACAGAGGTCTCCTTAATGGTAAATTATATCTACTGGAGCGGTTCATAATTGAGGGATTCAGAGCAGATTTGGAATGGAATTTAACTCTTAAAAAATAGCTTGTTTTGCCCAAAATAGAGCTTGCACTTCTATTCTGAAAGAATGATGGCATGTCATGAGGGAAAATCACATATTCTTCTTGGAATGGATTCTTCTTGCTTTGGAAATGGATTCTCCTTGTTTTGAATGAAAATTTCTAAAATAAGTATAGAAAAACTGTCTCAGCCAAGATTTTGTGAGTAAGGATAAATCTGCCCTTCATGAATGGCCTATATGTAAGTGAGGTTCATGCTGCATAAGTAAATAAAACCCAGTCTGTTCCGTTTGGATAATAAGGTACGCAAGACCAGTATTTCAACAAACAGCTCTTTATTTTAACAGTATAGTGACTTGTAGAGGAACATTTGCCGAAGCCACAGCAGCCCTTCTTATAGCGGCTGTTCGTGGCTTGCGGCCAATGACAGCTCTTTAAGAATTCCCGCCGTCAGGCAGGCCAATCAAAATGGTGCTTAATTGACCAATCCGAGAGCAGCCTGTTCAGCCAATCAGTTTTAGTTATTTGGAGTCTTCTAATTTCCATACACAACACCCTTCCCTCCTTGGTTTCATCCAACGTGCGTAACATAGTCATGCAGATAGGTTGGGCTTTTGCGGGTCCTACATGATCTGCACAGCTCAGTCTCAGCGTGGTCTTCCATCGGTTCAGACAGGATCGCCTTTTCTCCACGTCTTCTCCATGGAACCTCCTGGAAGGGTGAGTCAGCCTTGCTGCTCCTGCCTGGGTCTCTCGGGCTGGTTGAGGTGGCTCTGCCGCTCCCTCCTGGTTTGTCCGGGTTGGTCGAGCTGGCCTGGCTGTCTCCTTCCAGGAAGGCCCCACCTGCTACCAGTTCTCTTCTCCAGAGGTTGTCTATGGGAAAGTGCTCCTTTTGTTTTATCTGAGTTTCTAATTCAGGTTTGTGTTGTGTCTTTTGTTGTGTTATTGGTGTTCGTCTCTCACTTTTTTATTATTTTGTGTTTCCCCCCCCCCCCTCAGTTGTTTTTGGATTGTTTATTGGCGTTTGCGGCGGTGCTGTAGTATTGCATTCCTATGTCCTAGAGCGAAGCTGGTCGATGTGCCGCTTCCATGTTCTGCCGTCGTCTAGTGCGAGTTGGTATGACCGGGGCCCTGTGATTTGAGTAACCATGACTGGAAGCCATAATGGGTCCCTGGTAAGATTTTTTTGCATAGACTAAGTCACCAATAGCAAAGGACTGATATTTACTGGAGGAGTCAGGGGTTTTTCACAGGTATAGGTGGGGTGCAGTCTATCTAGGTAGGAATGCAATTTTCTACTTATGAGGAGTTCAGCTGGGCTTTTGTTAGTGGTTGTGCTAGGGGTGATATGCTGAATTGTTAACAGTTGGTTAAGTCTATCTTGGACATCCCCCATGTCCAGTTTGTCTAGGGCCTCTTTAGTATAACAAACCATGCATTCAGCTCGTCCATTTGAAGCTGGATGAGCCAGCGTTGTCAGAGCATGTCGGATGCCCTGCACAGCCAGGTATTGCTCGAAGGCTAAAGCAGTAAACTGGGGGCCATTGTCAGAGACTACTACATCTGGCAGTCCGTGTGTAGCAAAAAGTCTGTTCAATTGTTTTATGACTGCTTCAGTTGTAGTGGACGCCATAAGAATAACCTCTAAGCAGTTAGAATAACCTCTCACCAATAAGCATCAACAATTATAAAACATCTGTTCCCTTTCGTTGGCCCAGCAAAGTCAATATGCAGTCTCGACCATGGGCCTCTGGAAGTTTCCCATTCCAGGACTGGTGCAAGAGGGGAGGTAGGCCTTGATTTTTGGCAGTCATGGCATGTTGCCACCCATTTTTCAATGTCTTTGTCCAGCCCTGCCCACCAAATGTAACTCCTGGCCAAGGCTTTCATTTTGACTATGCCCAGGTGTCCTCCTGCAACATGCACATTTCTTCCTGTAACTTTTTTGGTATTACCACCCTGTCCCCCCACAGTATACAGCCTTTTTCAGCAGACAGTTCAGTCTGTCGGTTGTGAAAAGATTTAAAAGTCTCACCTCTATTCTTGTCCTGCCAACCCTTATCTACCCAATGCAGGATTCAATCTGTCAGTGGGTCTTTCGCGGTAGCTTTAGTGATGTCTGCTGCAGTTAGTGGCAGATTCAGGCCATGTCTTGATCTGAAGAGTGGAGATGGTAGGAGTTGGGTTGCCTTCCTTGTAGGGCAGCGGGGAATGGCTCAGGGCATCCGCATGGTCTTCCCTGGGCGATGGATGGGTTTGTCATTGTATGCAGTGAGGAATTCTGACCACCTCTTCATTCTTGGTGATAGGATGTTCAGGGTTGGTTTGTTCCCTGCCAGGGTCCCTAGCAGGGGTTTGTGGTCATGATAATAGAAAATGTCCTACCATATAGGTATTCGTGGAATCTCTTGACACCTGCTATGATTTTGAGGGCTTCTCAATCAAGTCAGTTGTAGTTCCTTTCAGATTTTGACAGCGTTTTGGAATAGAAGGCGATTGGTGCTTCTCTGCCATCTGGTAGCTTGTGGCTCAGTATGGTGCCGATTCCAAAAGGTGATGCATCACAGGTGACCGTCAGTGGCAGGGTGTTGCTGTATTGTATTAAAACGGTGTTGGATGTTAATAAGTCCTTAATGTTTTGGAATGCTTCTTGTTCTCAGTGGCCATAATTCCAGACAGTTTTTTATCTAATAGTCGATGTAATGGCTCTGCTATGGTTGCCTTTTGGGGCAGGAAGACATTATAGAAGTTAATGAGATCTAAGAACGCTTGTAAGTCTGCTTTGTTCTTAGGCCTGGGTGCGTCTTTAATCACCTTTATTTTCTTTTCAGTGGGATGTATCCCTTGCTCATCTATAAGGTAGCCTAAGAATTCGACTTGATTGGTGGCTAGTTTACATTTTTCTCTTTTGACCTTAAGCCCTGATTCCCTGAATCTTCACAAGACTTCTCTCAGTCTATTTTTTAATTGGTGTTTATTTTTTGCTGATACTAATATGTCATCAAAATAGGGAACGACTCCTTTTATTCCATTTAGAAGATGCTCCATGAGGCTTTGGAAAACGCCTGGGGCAACGCTAACACCAAATTGAAGTCTGTTACATTTGAATGCCCCTCTGTGCATGACTATAGTCTGTGCCTCTGCAGTTTTGGGGTCAACTGGCAGTTGTTGATATGCTTGCATGAGATCAAGCTTGGCAAAAAAATTTCCTCCCCCTAATAAATGCAATAAATGTTGAACTACCGGAACAGGGTATGCGCTTTGCTGGAGTGCATGATTTAGAGTGGCCTTATAGTCACAACAGATGCGCACTGACTCATCTGGTTTGACAGGAGTCACAATGGGAGTTACCCACCTGGCATGGTTGATTGGCTCTAACACCCCTTGTGTGATGAGTTTGTTAAGCTGCTCATCTATTTTTGGTTTTAAGGCAAAGGGAACGCGTCTGGCTTTGAGCCTGATGGGAGCTATCTTAGGGTCTAGGCTGAATGTTATTGGGGTCCCCTTGTACTTGCCTAGGGTCCCATCAAATACATCCCGGAACTCTTCCAGTAGGCTCTCCTCCCAATTGGTCTCAGCGATGCTGTTGATCCCGGTCACTCCGATTCCCAGGGGTGTGAACCATTTGATTCCCAGCAGGCTAAGGTGATCACGGTTGATGATTGTCAGAGGAAGTACTTCAGCGTGGTTTATGAATTCTATTAGGAAATGTCCAAGATCCACTACCGGGATTCGGTTTCCCTGGTAATCTTTAAGTATTAGCTTTTGCTGTTCCAGTTCTCTTTGCTTGATGTCTGGTATCAGGTTTCTGATAGTGTTCCATGATACCATTGACAGGTATGATCCAGAGTCTACTTCCATCTCACAGGGCTTTCCTTCGATTTTCACATTTATTTGGACCTTTTTTGTGTTTGCTGCCCTGGCATTTCCGATGACTATTGTTTGATGTGTTTCTTTTCTGTTGTTCATTTGCCTGTTTCTGTTCTCTTGGCTCCATTGGCTTCTGGCTTGTCTCTCTCTGTTTCGGGGGGAGGGGTGTGCTGCCACATCTTTTTGGACTATAGCTCTTTTTGTTTTGGCAGACTCTTGCAATGTGCCCCCGTTTCTCACAAAATCTGCAAGTGGCATCCAGGAATCTGCATTAGGAGCGCAGGTGATCCCCTCCACACCCAGCACACTTGAATTCTCGCCTCCTTCCTCTTTTTTCCTGCCATTTTCTTTCCTACTGAAACCTATGTATGTCTTTGTTGTCATCATCAGTGTCGCTCGGGGAGTCAAGGTCTTCATGGTGGGCAGTCGCTGTGGGCTGCTTTTGGTTTCCTTCTACCTTCTTTTCTCGGGGTTGGTTCGGTGGTTCTGGATTTGTTGAGATCATTTGGCCCATGGTGGCTGCGGATTTCTTGGCTGCTTCAGCAGCGGTGGCTTCTGTGATGGCCTCAGCCAGTGTGATATTCGGTCTGTTTAGCAGCTTGCTTTGGAGCATAGCGTCCTTAAATCCCAGTCCCACGCGGTCTCTCATGGCTTCATTCATGTTCTGAAATTCACAGGCTCCTCCAATATTATGCTGTTATGAAATCTCCGATGCTCTCGTCTTATTGTTGGTCTCGCTTATAAAATTCGTGCCTTTTGAACAGATTGGAGGCCACAGGCGCATAATGGGCTGGTAGCATTCGGTTTAATTCTGGCCATGCTATCTGTTTTACATCACGCGGTTTGGCTAATGTCTTGGCCATTTTAAAAACGGCAGGACCACAATCCATGAGGAATATAGCACTCTTCCTCTGGTTGGTTATTTCTTGTAGCTCGTTGCTTTCTGAAGCCCATGTCACACTGCACCAATGGATGTAAAGAGGATTTAAAATGGACAAAAAAGCTTGCCATCCGTTGGAAAAAGCGATGCATCCGTTGTGTCCTCACCGCGTACGTCTTTCATACGCTCTAACTGTCAAACATCCATCTACTGCTATTTCATCTGCTCAAAAAGTTTTGAGCTGCACAAAAGTTTTTGAGCGTATGAACTTTCCGCCGTGTACGATCTACATCCACGACACATACGACACAAACATTCTACTTCCATTGTCATCCGTTACACGTCCGATGCATCCTCTCGGCATCCTCTGGGCATCCGCGCAACTCACATCCGCTCCAGCGGAAAGCGGAAAGAGGGAGGAAGTGAAAGGTACATGGAACGTCCACACAGCATTAGTAGCACGGACATAGAAAGGATGAAAGCGGATGCAGCTGGGATATAAAGCATTAAAACAGACAAAACGTTTGTATAGGGGACGTATCTTGGATATTTAGGATGTCTGGAGGATTCCTAGAGTATACGGAAGGACACCGAGTGGAAAACCGATATTTCTTATAAAAAGGGGGAGGAAATCACCTGGATCTCACTATCAGTCCAGCAGCCGTGGTGTACAGACCTCTTCAGCCTTGCTCTTGCTCTTCCACATCATCCATTGATGTCCACCATGGATCATCACACACTCCTTTTGGTAGCCGCCATCATTCAACACCAGAACCAAGGCTTCTTCAGACTGTTTCACCTTTTCTATGCAAGGAGAAGAAGGAGACGTCCAAGAGCTGTCTGGGTCCGAAGATGGATCGGGAGAAGAGTGGAGTTTGGACTCTATGACAAGCTGATGGTGGAGCTGAGGAATGAAGACCCTCATGCATTCCAGCACTTCATGAGGATGCCACCAGCCATGTTTGACGAAGTTGTGGAGCGGCTGATACCCAGGTTGACCAAGGCAAACACCAGCTTCCATCCCAGCCTGGACCCTAGACTGAAGGTGGCACTCACTCTGCACCACCTGGCCTTTGGGACCACATACAGAAACATGCAGTATGCCTGGAGGGTGCCACACAACACCATCATCAGCATTGTGGTCAGAGAAATGGTGCAGGCCATCATCGAAGAATACGTGGAGGAGCTCCTCCAGTGTCCCACCACTGAAGAAGGCTGGAGGAAAGTTGCAGAGCAGTGGTATCGGAGGTGGAACTTTCCCCACACCATTGGAGCCATAGATGGGAAGCATGTGGCCTGCAAAGCTCCAGCCAACTCAGGATCCAATTATTTCAACTACAAGGGCTTCTGTAGCATCATCCTCTTTGCCATGGTTGATGCTGACTACAAGTTCATGTACATCGATGCTTCAGGCAACGGGTCAGTTTCAGATGCCCAGATATACAACACTAGTGACCTCAAGGATGGGCAGAAACGCAACCTCATCATGGGTTTCCCAGATCCAGACTCCCTACTCAACGACACACAAGATGTGCCCTACTTCATCGTGGGTGATGACACCTTCTCCCTCAGAACCCACCTCATGAAGCCCTACACTTCAAGATACCTCACCCATGAAGAGAGGATCTTCAACTACAGGCTATCCAGGGCAAGGCGGATGGTGGAGAACGCCTTTGGCATCCTGGCCAACAGGTTCCAGGTACTTCTCACCACCATGCAGCATCACCCAGGCACTGTGAGGAGCATCGTGGAAGCTTGCTGCATCCTGCACAATCTCATGCACATCCGCTACCCAGTGTTGCAGAACAGGCTCATGGACCGCCAACAAAGGAATGGGGACATGGAGCCTGGTGAATGGAGGCAAGGACAAAACCTGATAGACACTGTGGATGTGCAAGGCTCCAACAGAGCTTCACGTGAAGGGAAGAAGCAGCGCAACCTCCTGAAACACTGGTGCAACTCCCCAGCTGGAGCAGTGGAGTGGCAAGACAGGGTGGTAGATGCTTAATGGATGCTTCCTTGAGCCTGTCTCATCACACTGGTGACATTGTGCCATGTATGTTGAGTGGCCCTACAATGAACAGGGCATTAATATAGAGTTTGTTTATTTTGAAATGTGTTGATCAATGAATAAATTGTTATTGATAATGAAGGGCCATATGTGTGGCAGCTGGGAGGGTGGACCATACAGTCCCACTATGCTTGCACTGGAGGTTTATCTATCCCACAACTATCCTTACCCATCCCACAGCTATCCTTACCATTCCCACAGCTATCCTTACCCATCCCACAGCTATCCTTACCAATCCCACAAGCATGCAAAGGCTTAACACTTTTTCAAAGTTTTCCCCAACACTTTATTAAGTAAAAAAAATGAACCAAGTGTGTAAAGCAAAGATAACCTTTATTAATAAAAAAACTGTATGACTTTATTAAAAAGCAAAATGACCCAAGTAAAGTGTCTTAAGCAAAGATAAAGTGAACAGGTAACAACTCAGTATCTGGCACTCTTCTCAGTCACTCTGAGGCGTGCCCATGGTCTCAGATGTAAAGGGGCCAGGGACTGTGGAGGTGGATTTTGCTGGAGTGCTGGTCTGAGGTGCCATTGGTGTACAACAGGAGATGGTGTGTGCAGGAAGCTCTCAGAGAGCTGACTCAGTCCCGTGAGGTTGAGAGGCCCTTCATCAAGTACCTGGGATGTGAGGCCCAAGACTGATGACAGATGTTCTGACGAAGGGCTTGGCTGTGGGGTGGAGGAAGGAGGAGTGTAGTGGGGCTATCTGGTCTGCAGCTGGGTCAGGTGAGGCGTCTGTGGTGGCTGTGGCGTGTGATGAACCTGGGCCTGGTCTGGGAAGGGCTGTGGGAAGTCCTGGTAGTGGTAGGCTTGGTAGGCGAGGGACTGTTGAAATCCGTGGAAGAGCTGTGACATTGCCTGGGGTAGAGGAGCAGACCTGGAGTGGGTAGGAGCAGGTTCAGCTAGGCCTGGAGGGTGGTGCAGAAGAGCTGTGATCCTCTCCTTCATCACCTGGTACTGGGCCTCGGGCATGTCCATGAGGGTCTGGCTCATGTAGGTGATGAAGGGCTTGCAGTTTGAGGATGGTATGTCGAAGTAGACCAGCTGGGAGAGGAGATCTGTGCTGGCTTTGATTGTGTCCCTGATCTCCAAGAGGACAGTGTGGCTCTGTCCCTCCGGTCTGCCTCTCTGCCTACTTTCTGTGGAGGTGGAGCTGGGGGTGGGTGTGGGTTGGTCTCTGGTGGTTGCTTCTTCTTGCTCCATCTGAGACAGGGGATCCTCCATGTCCTCCGGCATGGGGAGTGCAGCTGTCAGGGGGGGGTCTCTGTCGTGGGGCCCTCCAAAGACACCTGCCTGGATATGGTAGCTGTCTCCTGGCTGGAAGAGGAGTGGCTCTCTGTGGGCTGTCTGAAGGAGAGGGTTGACAGAGGGGCTGCTCCTTGGTGGCGGATCTCACCCTCCAGGAAGCTGCACCTGGCCATGACATAAGTCTCCCAGTCAGTGAGCTTGACAGCATCCTGCCCGGATTTCTTCAAGTACAGCTTGCCATATCAGGTGTGCATGTGCTCCACCATCCAAGGAGTACATCTTAAATGTAGCCCAGGCTCTCCGCCTTCTCTCTCCACGCTGCCTGCTTCCTCTTGGTGTCGCGATAGAGCCTGTGGCCCTTCCTCCACAGGTACTTGTTCTCCCTCAGCCATTCCAGCACCTCCTCCTCATAGTCTTCGGAAATGGAGTACTGTTTCCTCTCTCCCTTATCCTTGCCTTGCCTTTTCCTCCCTCTTGCAGAGGCTTCAGGGCCTTCAGCAGCAGGGCTTTGAGGGCCTTGGGCCTGGTCCATCACAGCAGCACCACCACCACCACCACCAGCAGCAGCAGCAGGAGAAGCACCAGCAGCAGCAGGAGAAGCACCAGCAGGAGAAGCACCAGCAGCACCAGCAGCACCAGCAGGAGAAGCAGCACCAGCAGCAGCAGCAGGAGAAGCACCAGCATCACCAGCAGCACCAGCAGGAGAAGCACCAGCAGCACCAGCAGGAGAAGTACCAGCAGCAGCAACACCAGGAGCACCAGCAGCAGCAGCAGAAGCACCAGCAGCTTCAGAGTCAGCGCTAGGGGGTAGGATGGTTGTTCTGTCCTTCTTGCCAGGGCTGGCAGGAGTAGGCACAGGCTTCCTCTTCTTCCCCATGGTGTTCTCTCAAGATGTCTCTGGTAGCAGCATCCTCTGAATGCTGACTGCTTGCGAGCTGCATCCTTTTATTTCCACGGAGCTGATGCAATTCATCCTCCTCACATGCGCAGTGAACGCTTTGCATCTGCTAGGCATCCGCTAGGCATCCGCTATGCATCCTATAGGCGTCTGTGATGCATCCGCGTCATCCGCTATGCATCCGTTCCTTCCGCTACACGTCCACTTCACTATTCTCCCCCGGAAGCCCTTTGGATGTGTCATCCGTTTCAATCCACTTCCATCCGCTAGGCTTCCTACGAACATCCGCTTTACATCCCTGCTACATCCTCCCCACGTCCATTCCTTTCCATTCCTTTCCGTTCTGTTTATGCAAATTTGGGGCACTTTTGAGAGCGGATAATGGATGGAGCCACCCCCGAAAATTTGCTCGTCTGCTGTGTCCTTTTTGCATTCGTTTTGCATCCATCGGCCAGTGTGACCTAGCCTTAAGAACATCAGAAAGCAGTCAATGTATGACTCCCAATCTTCTTCAGCTGGGTTGAACGGTGTGGGCAGCGCATTGTTACCGGCCATCTTGATTGCTCGGTTCTGATTGCCGCATGCTTTGGTCTCGCTCTTCTAGGACGATCCCACCTTCGTCGCCAGTGTTCTGTTTGGATAATAAGGTACGCAAGACCAGTATTCCAACAAACAGCTCTTTATTTTTAACAGTATAGTGACTTGTAGCGGAACATTTGCCGAAGCCGCGGCAGCCCTTCTTATAGCAGCTGCTCGCGGCTTGCGACCAATGACAGCCCTTTAAGAATTCCCATCGTCAGGCGGGCCAATCAAAATGGTGCTTAATTGACCAATCCGAGAGCGGCCTGTTCAGCCAATCAGTTTTAGTTATTTGGAGTCTTCTAATTTCCATTCACAACACAGTCTTCAAATAAATAAATCATCATGGCTTGGTGTGAGGGGCAATGACTGTATTCCCACAAGCTGAGTAACAAATAAATAACCATTTTATCCTAATCTAATGTGGTGTGAACCAGCCATAGAATATCCACCACATACAGATGCAGCATACTCCACATCTACATACATCAGCACCCCTAAAATTGAATTCAAGTTTCTTCTCAAGGAAAAGAATATGTGGTTACAATCATTAGCTACAAAAGTGGTAATTGTAAAAAAGAATCTTTTTTTTTTCTTAGTTCCTGCTTTTAGTTATGACTGAAGTTCTCTTTCTCTTACTCAGCCTATGGACCAGACGTAGTATTCTGCAGTTTCTGACCAGTTCTGGAGAACCGGTAGTGGAAATTTTGAGTAGTTCAGAGAACTGGCAAATACCACCTCTGACTGGAGATTTTACAGTATCCTTCCCCTGCCACGCCCACCAAGCCATGCCCAAAGAACCAACAGTGAAAAAATTTGAATCCAACCACTGCTATGGACCCCACTGATATTTTGACTTGATTATAAAATGTTTTCATTAAATAAAATTCCTTTCCTTTCCTATCCTTTCTGACAGTGAGAGCAATCAACCAATGGAACAGCTTGCCTTTAGAAGTTGTGGGAGCTTCATCACTGGAAGCTTTCAAGAAGAGATTGGACTGTCATTTGTCAGAATGCCTCCCATGAAGGAGTTGAGAGGTAGATCAACCTAAATGCGGCTCAGAGTTGCATTACTAATCACTGTATGTTTCATGCTTTTGTTCTAGAACAATAGCGCTAGAGCAAATACCCAATTGTGATACCATATATTTAGATGTTTAAAGACTCTTGTTGCTGGAGCACCTATTCAACTCCTAAAATTTAATTGTTTAGAAATACCAATTTACAGGATGGCAAAGATTATTTCAATCTGAGTAGTCTATGTTTTTCTTAACCATGTCTGTGACAAAGCAAGTGAGTAAATCAGCTGCTAAAAGATTGATCCCAGATCCATCTGTGATAAGCTGGGGATAGCCAACACTGCCATTCTTAATATGCATGCATGCTGGTAAATTGTGCTCCAAGGAAACCACTTTGAACTGGTTCAAACAACCATTTTGTATATCCCCTGAGTGTCTATTCCTTGAAAGAAGTCTGTATTCAATGAAAAGTGTGCAGCAGTTAGGTAACTACAGCTGTACGATGTGGTTGGGCTCATTTCATAGAAAACAAGATTCTTCCCATAGAAGATTTATTTTCAAAATGGGAATGACTGTACAGACTATCCACAGCATTGTGACCTTTCTCTCCCCCCACATTTCCTATGTTCAAATGTCCTTTCCATAGAAAATGTTGTCTGCCAATGTGAAGCTTAATTGCCCAACAGTAGATACACAGATGCATACACATTCACCATCTTCTTCCTCATCTCCATTAAAGATAAAAATATTGAATGGATGAAAAATTCCACATCCCTCTATAACTTGTCATAAGAAAAGCAGTTTTAATTAAAGTGGAAAGAAAAAAGGGGAAGACATGTTCATAAAAAAACATGGTCTGAAAGAGCAAAGGCTTTCTTCCTTTAATGATAATTATTTTAATCTGCCAATTCTCCCTTGGGATATGGCAGCAAAGACTAAATCCTTTGCAGTGTGCACCAATAAGCTAATAAGTGACTGAGATTAACACTCCTATTTTAAACCAAGAACTGGTCAATGCTGAGGGGCTTTTAATAACTGTCTTAACCAGAACTGTCAAGCTGGGGAAAAATTTTGTATTGTTAAACCAATGGTCTATAGCAGTTGGGGTTTCTTGCCTCTGGTAGTACAATTTGTACTTTAATATGATTCTGTGCTAATAACATAATGTACTTTTTTTTATCAAGTGGGCACAGTGTGTTATTAAAGATCTGTTAGTAAAATCCCCTGAGTACTATGAAGAAGCCAGTTTCAGATATCAGGATTTCGATGGTTGGCTTTGCTACCAGTGACAGCACTGTTTTCTGGTAGGCATTTTCAGATTCTTTCAACTGAGAGTGTATGTAGAAACTTATTTCAATACACACCCATGCAAATATAAATTGAAAATGGTGCCCATCTGGATAAAATGACTTTCCTTTCATAAGGACACCTGTCTTATTCATGAAACAAAACATACTTGTAATCAAAGTTGCTATCAATGCTTATAAGCATATCAATGCTTATAAGACCATTATCTTTTACCCTCTGTTTCTTTTACCCAAATGACACTTTCCTTTCTGTCACTTAACTTTCCCTCCCACTTGAAAGTACAACCAGATTTGTAGGAGATTTTCACCAACTGCTCTTTTCATGTTGACAGAGAATCAGAGCCAATCAGGCTGACCCTTCTTGGCCATAATTGATGTCTCTTTGTCCTCCTTCAATTTAATTTCTAAACTGCTTCATGCCTAACAATTCCCACTAACAAAATAAAATAAAAGTTGATTGCTAGCATGTATGTTTCAGCCACATCAGGATCCAAGCATTTGGGTGTTGAGAAGTAGGAAACTGGAATCAAGAGCAGCAAAATGCTATCAGATCTGCATCCAAATGGAATTTCAACATGAAATCATAGATCCTGATCACTGCAGGACATGCTGGGAAATAATCATAACTGTGAGCATTCAGTCACTGTACCCTATGTTCCCTTATTTGATGTGAAAGAGACTAAAGATGAACAGTGTAATATTATTAACTTCACTTATATTTATGAAATTCAGCACATCTCAATAAGTATATCTGGTCTTTTAAGCAATGTTATTTTCATTTTCACATTTAGACATAGACTTTTTTTCAAACCAACTCTAATTCTATTTGCAAATTTATTTGTTGAAAGTATTTTTACATTGTACTTCAACTTAAGCAGGATTCTAAAGCAGCTGATTAAAAATAATAATTTGACAGTGCCTATTCTCAACCTTGCAATCTATGAAATGAGATATAAGAATGGAGGTGAAAGGAGGAACTTGCTATGACAGTGTGTTTAGTTTAAATACCTTGATGAATGAAAATATGTCTTGTGTTATTGCAGTCAAATTTGCACTGTGTCTACATTTGCTTCACCAAACTGAATCCACTCTGCTTCAGCCCTTTGATTACATACACTTTGTGTGTAGAGTTATCCAGAAATAAAATATCTTAGCAAAAAAAAAAGAAAGCCAGAAAGAACAATAATGGGAGCTAAAATGTCACAGAAAGTATGAATGATGGAACAAAAGAGGAAATAAGAAATACATATATATTCAGAGAATGAAGAGTACTGAGATAGCTTTATGGCTAATAAATGTGTTGTAACTTAATTTTTTATGGCTATAGTCCATTTGATGAGATGCATTCCTTAGCAAGAAGAGTGTGATTACCTCCATAACTAAGAGAGGAATATTGAAAGGATAAATCAAAGGGAACTGAAATGTAAGAAACCAGATAGCTAGTTACTGGCCATTCATAGAAGACATTGAATATGGCACAAACTTTTTTGCAATAAAGGGCTACTTAGAATCTGTAGTATGAATAAAAATCACTGGTCCCAATTTAATCCATGAGAAATACTGTTAAATGTTCTAACGAAGTCAAGCTTAGCTATTTTACAATGTTTTTGTAATTTTTTTGTTCAAAGATAGCAACTGAGCTCTGCAACAATACATCCAATATTAACAAGAGGAAGTGTTCACTGTTTTGTTTTTTTTCATGGAAGATGTTATTAGATTGCAAATTGGTTTAAGAGCTAAACTAATCAGAAAAGAATGAATGAGGAAATAAAGTCATTTATCTTCATTCATTGAGAAGATACTTTATAATGAAATCATTTGAGTATTTAGTGGAAAGAGATAGATGAACATGTACTTCAGAGAGATAAGAACATCACTGTATTAGTCACTAGCTGGATACCCGTGAAACTATGTGATTGGGCTATGCAGGAGCCCTGGCTTCCCTCTTTCCTCCTTTCCCTTACTTTCCTCCTTTCCCTTACTTTCCTCCTTTCCTTTCCTTCCTTCCACATTTCTTTTCCATTCCATTTCTCCATCATTTGATGTCTGTCTGTCTCTCTATCTATCTAGCAAAATTGTTGTAAAATACAATCCTCCAATTGTTGTCCCAAAAGTGATTTTTTTCAAGAGGCAACTGGACTTTCTGGTTTTTCTTTGAAGATGTTTTGCTTCTCATCCAAGGATCTTCTTCAGCTCTGACAGAATGGTGTGTAATAAAAATACTATAACCTTTGATGCCAAAGTCACTTCCTGTTTGGAAGTGTAGTTTGAATCGTTTTAGAGAGTTGTTGAGGCAACCTGGAGGTTTGTCTGTGCCCTCAGGTTACCTCAGTGGTGCAAATGGCTGTGAAATTACTACAGTAATGGAATGTGAGGCAACTGGCAGTTGGAACAAAGTTCTTTTCAGGTGAAGAGGGGGAGTAGTACTCCTCAGCATCAGAGCATGTTAATAATAATATATGAAATACTAATGGTCTGGTGGTCATTTCAAAAAATCCTTTCTTAGCAAGTACAAAGAAGCCAAGAGGAACATATGTGCCAAATTTCAAGTTTGAAGACTTTACGGTTCTGGAGATTTCATGATTCTGCGTGAGTGGTATTTCACCTTTATATATATATAGATTCTGCACAGTCAGAAACATGCCCTCCACTGGGTCTTGGAGGTGCATTGGATGTCACCTTACATCAGATTCATAACCCTTTGAAAAAGCATGGCAGTGCAATTCACACTCTGAGGTGTTCCAAGTCACCTGGGAAAATAAATAAAAGCCAGTGGGTGGGTAAAAGCTTTTTCCCTCTCCTTTTCTTTGGTATAGAAACAACCAATATGATGTTACTATGTTTAGAACTCTTCCAATCTTTAAAGCCATGCTGAATTTTATCATACGTGATATTTTCTGTTGAAAATCTCATGACAGCAGGACCTTATCTGTTTTGATGACTCAGGCCAAAAGGTAAACCACCAGCCTTTAGCATAGATTCTCACTTTGGCTTCAGATTTCCTTTTAGATCCAGAAAATTAAGTTTTACTTTTGATGCTGGAGAGCCACCCTTAGTGCAACATTACTCCAAAGCCACTGATAGTTTCACAAAGAAAACCATTCTGAATGTCTCAAAAGCTTCTTTTATAATAGTAGGCTGCTGAGATTCCATTGCCACCTGTAATGCCTTATGGGGTTAGACTGATCAGAATTACTATATAGGGACTAATTTGCTCAGAATCTTTCTGTTGTTCCCATCCTCTTCTAGAATTTGCAAATGACATTTTTAAAAAGTCCGGCTCAAACAATTTGACCTGCAAAAATCTGTGTGTGTGTGTGTGTGTGTGTGTGTGTGTGTGTGTGTGTGAGAGAGAGAGAGAGAGAGAGAGAGAGAGAGAGAGAGAGAGAGAGAGAGAG
>BLBF01000020.1:54925164-54977305 GCA_015471245.1 Laticauda colubrina | reverse complement strand
GAGAGAGAGAGAGAGAGAGAGAGAGAGAGAGAGAGAGAGAGAGAGAGCACATGCACATGGGTGTGCACGTGCATACACACACATGCATGCAAACATACACACTGTCTTTTTTTGACAGTAAATTTTAGGAGGGCAACTGATTTATATGTCTAATTGGGTTTTTATTTGCATTTTAAATCGCACTCTTCTGCTAAACTAATGGACCCCCTATTTATAGATGACTCCAACATAAAGTGACTGCTAATTACTACAATTAATATAGCGTTAAAGGCTTGCCAGCCAACTCCACTGCAACTAGTATCGCCTACTCATTTTCAATTAAGGCACATTGACAAGTAAAATACGTGGTTATTAAGAGTAGAACTCTGTTATGTAATTACATTTTGCTAAAGTCATTAATCTGCTGCAATACCAAATTTCCCACCAAATATAATAGGGGGATTTGGGGGCATAGCAATTTACCATGACAGTGTTTGCCATGATTGGAGGAGGAAGGAGAGTTGAGCCAGAACTACCACAAAAGTGGAACATTATATCCCGCCCCCCACAAGTAGGACTATGCATTATCCACTTTTTTCCTGCACCCTTGAAATGCTACCTGGTGAGCTATTGTTAGGCACATAGCATGCAGCCACTGAACTGTTAGTAAAGCTACTGACATGGTAGGTGGGAGGCAGAGACATAAACACTAATGCTTTATTCCTTCCCTCCATGTCATTTTCACCCAGCCACAGCTTTCTCCCAGCTGCTTTTCTCTATAGCACTATAAATAGGTCTGGCTGAAAAAAAAATTGTCTCTTGAGGCAAAACAACAGGCACTATCCCACTATCAGGCTAGGATGCATCATACCAACAGCCACCCAAGTTATTCTGGAACACAAGACAGAGAAGTATCAGCATGTCTCCTGCCTGGCTGTATAACAGGAATGGTTTATCTCATGGCAGCAAGCTGTGAATGTAAACCCATAGGACTGAAGAAGTTTCAAGTGAAGAACAGTTGACTAAGTGTAACTCACTGCCAATTATAAGCAATGCACTGAATCAGGTAACTGGTACCATTGGGCTTAATATTGTTTACACTTATTATAATAATCCTTGGAATTTATGGCAAGGAATTTTCTTATTTTGATGTAGAGATATTCAGGATTGAATTTGGGGCCTTTTTTATGCCAAACATAATTAATCTCTTGAGCTATACTCTTCCCTAGCCGATCAACAGACTTTCTTTCAAATGTCATATTTGTGTGATTGTTTGAGACCCATGTTCCCCAATGTAAGGCTACCTCAAAATGCAGCCCTAGAACTGAATTTCAGGATTTTTGGAGGGATGATGTAATCAGGGGTGGGATTCAAACTTTTTAACAACCGATTCTGTGGGCGTGGTTTAGGTGATTGGCATGTCTTGGTGGTCATGTGACTGAGTGGACATGGCTTGGTTATTGGCTGGGCGTGACCAACTCAATATCACTCACATCGAGGCATGCATCTCCTTGCCTGGCCTCTCATGACTCTGGAGATGCTGCAACAGTCGTAAATGTGAAAAATGCCCATAAGTCACTTTTTTCAGTGCCATTGTAACTTTAAATGGTCACTCCACACAAGCAAAGTACCAGTAAAGGAGGGGGAAAAAACTCCAGAGAAGTTCCTGAGACAGAAAGTCTAGTCCTGCCAAGAATGTAATAAGGGTTAACAGAGAGGCAGTTTCTGTAAGCAACACCAGAATGTTTCCTTCCTGCCTTCCTTACAAGATTAGGTCAATAATTTCTTCTAACAACCAGTTCTCCGAACTGCTTAGAATGTTAATAACCAGTTCTAGCAAATAGGTGTGAACTGGTATAATCCCACCCCAGATGTAATGTTAAAGAGCAGCATTTCTCTATTTCATACAGATACCAAAATACAGTAGGCCACTTGAAGATGGAGATCATCTTACTGCCAAGATAGATATTTCAGTTCACAAACATGGTACTGTGTTTCTCATATAATAAGGCTGGGTCTTTTTTTTTTTTGAGCCCCGAAAAAATGGCTAGGCCATCTTTTGGGGGGTGACTTAATTCCCCTCCCCCTTGCATCTTCAAGCGGGCAGGCAACGACGGCTTGGATGTTGACCTCAGCGTTGGTGGGGCACTTCGTATTGGGGTTAATGCAGGCAGCAACATATCTGGGTGTGCAACAAAGGTACTTCCTAACAGCAAGCCCCCCCATCATTCCCCCCCCATTTCGCATTTTTTAATATAGGCCTTAATATGGGGAGAGGGGCTTAATTTCATTTCATGTCTATAAAACATGCTGGGACTTCTTATTGGGGGAGGCCGTGTTGTTGGAGAAACAGGGTATTTTAGAGTATATAGCAGAGGTGGTATTCAGCAGGATCTGACCAATTCTGGAGAACCAGTAGCGGGAAATTTGAGTAGTTCGCAGAACCAGAAAATACCACCTCTGACTGGAGATTTTACATTATCCTTCCCCTGCCATGCTCACCAAGCCATGCTCACAAAACTGAATTGAATCCCACTACTAGAACATAGAATCCATCTATGTATTACACAAATTTCTTAGATAAATCAGCACTGTATATATAGCCAGAGCAGAATGCTGATCATGTGATGAATGCTGTCTTACAATGCTTACAAGACAAACAGATGAAGCTGCAAGTCACTCTGTAGAATAAAAAATAACTTTTAATTTATAGTTGAAGATTTTAGTTTCCCAGATGCCTAAATTCCCAGGATTATGGATATGGATGTTGCATGCGCAACTGCCATCTGCTTCTTACTATGTGCATTTTCTATGATTATGCATTATCAGCTGATATTTTCCAGAAAAAGAAGTATCCAGATGCAAGGAAATAGTTTAGAAAAGAGCAGCAAGACTTCCCACAAGGAAGAGAAACTCGAAGGAAAACTACTTGCAAAAGTAACCTCACCATGCTTCTCCTGCCCAGAAAAAAACACCTCCCCCTAAAATTTGAATAGCTGAAAAGCAATGAATCTAAATTGCCTTGAGCTGCTGCTAGTGAAATGGTGTGTGAAATATCACAACATTATGGCACAAGTGGTGACAAGATGTAGTGCTGTGTCTGTAATGAAGACAGACATGAGTCTTTAACATGTTCCAATTGACACTTTAACTCTCTTAGATTTAATATGTGGGGTGGTATTAGGAATCTAGGAATCACTATGGTCAATTCTCAAGCCCAGATCAGCATTGTGCCTTCTAGCTGCAAAATGAGCATCATTTAAACCAATAGAAAATTCTTACACCACAAGCATCTGTTAAATATCATATCCAGAGGAGAAAAGCTTAAAAATATTCTATATGACTATGTACTGGTTTTTCTAGTCTTTTCCCACTATAAAATAAAATTATTTTTCTCATGTTTGCTAATGTTACTTATCAAAGTATTGAGTAAGGAAAGATTTAAAAAGAAATAAGATTTTTGATGGTCAGAGCTTTAATTGATGAACCAGAGCTGAAATTTAGTTTTGACATTGGTGGGGAGACACAAGACATACTTTTATTTTTTATTTATTTTATTTGATTTGTCAATTGCTTACAAGATAATAGGTATAAGTAAAAACATAGTTATGAATACTTGGATTCTGGAGTGACCCAAACTAGAAAAAATAGTAATATTTGAAAGCACAAACTGCTTCCTTATTCTTTGGCAGTAAATTTGGGAGAAGACAACTTATCTGAATGTATTTAGCAAAAAGGAAAAAATATAGTATATTTTTTTCCACAGGTAAGACTCTTCTTTAAAGGGGGACAACAGCAGTACTAGTCCACAAATCCAATGGAACAAGGTCTTCTGTCAGGTCTTCCTTTGACATCTAAGAGACGCATAGAAAGTCAGTGAGGCTGCACATTGTTGAAGAAATGTTGCAGAAAGAAAGTCAGGACTTTCTCACACACAGCTTGGCCATTTCATAAATAAATCTGTGCAAGAACTTCATCCTTGAAAATGTATTAACATTTTCCTATTCTTTAATTTGTTAAGTAAATTTTCTTTCAAAAACAGCAACAACTCCTATATTTTTTTAATAGGAGAGAAATTGTGCAAAAATTCAACAATTGGTAATTTTACACACACATCCATATAATTTTCTTTCCCATCATGTGCAAGAGGTACAGGCAGCACTGCAGTGTCATATACACCCACAAAATGCTGAATTGTCTTTTTTCTTGCTGATCAAAGAGATACTGCTACAGACTACTAGAGAACTATAAGGTTGCCATTTCCCAAGGAGTGAGCAAAAAGGAAGAACTAACAGGAATTTGGCACCAGATTTCCAACAAGGGAATTCAGATGGGATGGTCCCTACCATATTTTCCCTCAAAACTGAAGGTAAAGAAATAGAGGTGATGCTTTAAGAAATGAAACTGAAGATGAAGATGAAGAGATATAACTTGGGAGTTATGGCTTATACTCAGTTGTGCATGTTTGTATTCTTGCTGGAATATAATCTGACATATCTTTGCAACAAGTCCAAACTTGCAGCATTGAGTGAAGAAAAAGTTAAAAAGCTGGAGCAATGAATGACTATCCCACAAGTGGTAAGATGGATCAAACAAAGGAGGTCAAATTACTGCAACAAGAGTCAATAGATGAAGCAATTCTATACAAGGAAAAAAGTACAAGTGCAAGTGCAATGAGTGGAGAAATATAGCTGATGTTCTGTACTCCTGGAATTCATAAGCAGCTTTGTTTAGAAGAAACAAGTTCTAAGATTCCAGGGCCAGAAAAAAAAATCAGGTCAGGAGAAATTGCAGAAGGAATGCAACAAGAAAAAGAAAATAAAGAGTTGCAATAATTGATGACAAAAAATAATGTATACCAATCAAATCCAATGGATTAAAAATGAATTGTCTACAAGGAACATAGATTAGGCACTTCCAAATTTTAGAAGTTCCCTAACAATTATTTTTTTCTTGCTTATATTTTTGGGTAGAGGACAGAGATAAAATTGTAACCCCAGAACTATTGTCAGTTCTGAAGATCCATCAAGGAATCTTAAAAACCAGAGAGCTCAGATATTTTTTATGCCTTCTTGCAACTCATAGCATAGGACTAGAGAATACTTAAATAACTGATTTCAGAAATTATGCTGATGGAAGGATTTGGTATCTGGGAGCACTGTTTGGATTATATGAACTCCTAGCATGTGACAAGTTATATTTCACAAAGACTGGTAAGAATTTATTTTACTAAAACATGCCAAACTTCATTAGGAGGTGGTTTAAACTGAACCACCATTTGGAGATTAAAATCATAATGTAAGTACTTCAGATTAAGATTTATGTATTATACAAGAAGTAGGAGTATTGATGTAGCCTATTAAACCATTCACTGAAAAATCAGAAAGAACATTGGCTCATAAAGTTCATCATTTTTGCTCTGTACACCCTAATATTCAGGGTACAGGAAATAAATAAAATGAGTTGAAACTCTTAATATAGAAGGCATATATAATTTAACAGGGAAGTCCTATGGTTGGAATACAGCAGCTGAAGTACAAAAAGACAGAAGCAAGACATAATCAGGAAGACTTGTACTAGATGTTAAGTATCTGCTCTTGTTCAGAAATTCAGGTGAATGGCTTGGTCATTCTGAATAGTGCATAAAATAAGTAGACTACTGAATAGATGCAACACTGTTATTGATGTCTACCACTTCTGATCCAACCAAGCAGAAAATGTTCTTGATTCTTTCCAGAAGCAAATTGCAAATCTTTCAGAGACATGTAGTAGCAAGAGGTAAGTTTAATTTTCTCATCTCTGTTGAGATACAAATAAGATGAAACATGGTCATTAAGGAAAATTCCTGGCTTGTTTTGCAGTGTTTTTCTTTGCAGGATGAACACAGGATATTTGATTGTCATTTACAGAATGACAATCTTTGTCATTCTGACAATCTTAGACCCACTATTTTGGGCACTAGGGACCAGTTTCATGAAAAGAGGTTTTTCTGTGGAGGGCATGATTTCATGTGCTGCCTGCATTATGTGAATGCTTATTTATAAATAAGTGAATGCATCACTTATTTTCATGGATCAGTTTATGGCATGCTGCAGACTGCTCCATGGACCAGAAGTTGGGGACCCCTGGGTTAGAAGATCAGTTATCTTATTTTCAGTTCCTGAAATTAATAGGGAAGACTTTGTCAATGAAGTAGAAGTAAAAGGAATACTGGAGGGAAATGGAGATGTAATGCTGATATTCTTGATAATAAGGAACAAGGAAAACTAAAACTGAGTTCAGATGAATACATATTGTTGTCTTTAAGAAAGTCAATGTTAATAAATATCTAAACAAGGTAAGTAGAATTTCCTGGTAGGACAAATCCTTATAGGTGGAAAAAAGGAGATAATAAAGGAATTAATTAGGACAGGGGTATTAAACTTGCTGCCCACGGGCCAGATGCATCACACACTGGCTATGCCCATGCCTGGTTTAGCAAAGGAGAAAAAAGTCGTGATATATAACATGATGATGCTGTGATGATGCAAGTTTGACACCCCTGAGTTATAAGATATTAGCCACCAAAAGCAGAATAACTCAATTTAAATATTTTAACACATGTTTAAGAATCAAGCTTGAAAATACAGGTAGTCCTCAACTTATGACTATTTACCTATTGTCTGATGTTTGATCATGATGGCACTGCAAAAAGTGACTTACAACTCACACATTTATTTGTTAAATTTATATTGCTGCCTATTTGCCCATGACGACTCAAGGTGGTTTACAGAACATAAAACAACATTTAAAACAATAAAACTAATAAAAAGAATCAAGTAAAATAATACAATAATAAAATCATAATAAAATCACACACACCCCATCCCGGCAACAGCAGATCACATGAGCCATTAATGGGCTCCATCCCACTCCGGCTTCCCCAGGCCTGCTGGCAGAACCAGGTCTTCAATGCCTTCCAGAAAAGTATTAGAGAGGGCCGTTCTAAGTCTCTGGGGGAATGATGTTATGAGCATTACAACATCCCCATGGTCACAGGATCAGTATTTGGGCATTAGAGCTGTGGTGGCACAGTGATTAGAATGCAGTACTACAGACTACTTCTGTGACTGCTGGCTGACTACAGTTCGATTCTCACCAGCTTAAGGTTGACTCAGACTTCCATCCTTCTGAGGTTGGTAAAATGGGGGCAATATGCTAACTCTGTAAACTGCTTAGAGAGGGCTGTGAAATGGCATATAAGTCTAAGTCCTGCAGACTTTTTTGGGGATTTTCCCAGGATCTCCCAGGGATTTAAAATTATGAGTTTGGTGGTCCCTGAGGTCCAAAAGGTTGGCGACCCCTGGTCTAAGTAACATTGTTATTGCTACTTGGTAACCAGCATTATGACTAATTGTCACTTGTAGCCTTCCGAGACAGGCAAGCAAAATCAAAAAGCTGAATTCCATCATGTAGTAGAAGGTAAAAGATTTATGTCTTAACAATATTTTCTTCAGCCAACAAAATATTGTCCATCTTTCTGGACAACTGTATCACTATACTTTAAAATTAAGAAATGTTAATGTTCTGAATATATTATGTGAGTTTTTTGTCAATTCAATTTGCATACTTTTGTTCCTCCAAAAGAGGAAGAAGCATATTATTATTATTATTATTATTATTATTATTATTATTATTATTATTATTATTATTATTGATGATGATGATGATGATGATTTTATTTGGGTTTTCACAAAACATAATACAAATAAAATATCTTTTTTTGAGAATAGCATGGTCCCAGGTTATCACTTCTCCATAAAGACACAAATTCAATTTCATATTCATCTTTGTGTTCTATTCCATATCTTATTAATGTTTTAACATTTTCTCAATAATTTTCCCTTCCCTCAGTTTTTTCAACCTTGCTTTTAATTATCTCATTCCTTTCTAAATTCAATTATCTTTATCTTTTTCTAAGTTTCAATATCTTTCTAATCATTATATTTATATTTTTGTCTGTCCTGTTTCAATTTCATATTTTCTTTTCTCATTAAACAAAATTTTCCCATGTTTGGGAATTGATTGGAGTATGACACCTTTGAATTTTTTAATTTTTGTCCATTCAACTCTTATTTAAACTTCAGTTTATGCCTTTACAATTATAACATTCAATATAACACAACTTCCAGGCGAATTCTGCTTGGTACATTCTTAAAATGCACAGTAAGTACTTACAGAGAAAGTATACCTATAACAATAATAAATAAAATACTTATTCTATTCCAGTTCAGCTCTATCATTAATGTTAGTTATATTCTTTAACATCTTCAACATTTTTTTTAAATAGGATATCATACTTTCTTAAGCCCATGTCACACTGCCCAACGGATGCAAAAAGGACACAGCGGACGAGCAAAATGTTCCATCCTTTGTTATCCGCTCTCAAAAGGGGCAAAATTTTGCATAACCAGAGCGGATAACATGGACGCGGGGAGGATGCAGGGCGGATGGAAAGTGGATGTGGAACAGGAAGCCCAGCGGATGGAAGCAGATGGCACATCCGCAGGGCTTCCGGGGGGCTGCAGCAAAGCGGACATGGAACGGATACAGCGGATGCAGAACGGAAGCCTAGCGGATGAAGCGGATGCACAGCAGATGCACAGCGGATGCACAGCAGAAGCCTAATGGATGCGTGGTGTTAATTGCGCATGCAGGGGGGATGCATTGCGTCAGCCCCGCAGATATAACGGAAGCAGCTTGGAAGCAGGTCGCCATTCAGAAGAAAGACCTGCTGCCAGACGGATTGGCTGCCTTGCCTGCCCTGCCTGCATGTCTGCCTGCAAGCCTTGCTGCCAGCCTCCCTGCCGGCCTTGCTGCCAGCCTCCCTGCCAGCCTTGGTACCAGCCTGCCTGCAAGCCTTGCTGCCAGCCAGTCTGCCTGCCAGCCTTGCTGCCTGCCTTCCTGCAAGCCTTGGTTCATGTCTGCCTGCTAGCCTTGGTGCCTGCCTTCCTGCCAGCCTTCCTGCCAGCCTTCCTGCCAGCCTTGGTGCCAGACTTCCTGCCAGCCTTCCTGCCAGCCTTGGTTCCTGCCAGCATCCCCTCCAGCCAGCAACCCCACAACCATGCGGAAGCACAGCAAGCCTCAGCCATCTGCTGCCAGCCCTAGCAAGAGGGACAGGGCTACCATCCCAACCCCTGGCCCTCACTCTGGTTCTGCTGGGGCTTCTGCAGCACGGGCTTGCTCTTCTGGGGCTGGCGCTTCTGCTGCTTCTGCTTCTGGAGGAGCTGATGACAAGCACTCCAGCACAGGCCACCTCCACAGCACCTGGACCCTTCACCCCTGAGACTGAGCGACCAAGAGGAGTGCAAGAGACTCATTTTTGTTTTATAGCTTGTTGTTAATAAAGTCTATTTATGATTCACACACTTGCTTCATTTCTTTTTTTTATTAAAGTCTTGCTGGAAACTTTTAGTAATGGTTTAAGCTTTTGCATGCTTGTGGGATGGGTTAGGATAGCAGTGGGGTGGGCAGGGATACCTGAGGAATGAGCAGGGATACCTTTGGGATGGGTAATAGCTGTGGGATAGATAAACCTCCAGCGCAAGCATAGTGGGACTGTATGGTCCACCCTCCCAGGTGCAACATCTATGGCCCTTTATTATCAATAATAATGTAATAATCATCCACACATGTCAACATAAACACAACTCTTTATTAAACACCCTGTTCATTGTAGGCCCACCCAACATACATGGCCCAATCTCATCAGTGTGATGAGACAGGCTGAAGGAAGCATCCATTAAGCATCTACCATCCTGTCTTGCCACTCCACTGCTCTAGCTGGGGAGTTGCACCAGCGTCTCAGGAGGTTGTGCTGCTTCTTCCCTTCACGTGAGGCTCTGTTGGGGCCTTGCACATCCACAGTGTCTATCAGGTTTTGCCCTTGCCTCCATTCCCCAGGCTCCAGGTCCCCATTGCTTTGCTGACGGTCCACAAGCCTGTCCTGCAAGACTGGGTAGCGGGTGCGCATGAGATTGTGCAGGATGCAGCAAGCTTCCATTATCCTCCTCATGGTCTCTGGGCTATGCTGCATGGTGGTGAGAAGTACCTGGAACCCATTGGCCAGGATGCCAAAGGCGTTGTCCACCACCTGCCTTGCCCTGGACAGCCGGTAATTGAAGATCGTCTCTTTACGGGTGAGGCGTCTGGAGGTGTAGGGCTTCATGAGGTAGGTTGTGAGGGAGAAGGCGTCATCCCCCATGATGAAGTAGGGCACATCTTATGTGTCGTTGGGCAGGGGGTCTGGATCTGGGAAGCCCACGATGAGGTTGCATTCCAGCCCCTCCTTGAGGACACTGGCGTTGTATACCTGGGCATCTGAAGATGAGCGGTAGCCTGAAGCATCGATGTACATGAACTTGTAGTTAGCATCGACCATGGCGAAGAGGATGATGCTGAAGAAGCCCTTGGAGTTGAAATAAGTGGACCCTGAGTTGGGTGGAGATTTGCAGGCCACATGCTTGCCATCTATGGCTCCAACGGTGTGTGGGAAGTTCCACTTCTGATACCACTGCTCTGCAACTTTCTTCCATCCTTCTTCAGTGGAGGGGTACTGGAGGAGCTCCTCGTATTCTTCGATGATGGACTGCACCACTTCTCTGACCAGAATGCTGATGGTGTTGGATGGCACCCTTCAGCTGTACTGCATGCTCCTGTAGGTGGTCCCGGAGGCCAGGTGGCGCAGAGTGAGTGCCACCTTGAGCCCAGGTTCCAGGCTGGGGCAGAAGCTGGTGCTCTGCTTGGTCAACCTGGGTGTCAGGCACTGCACAACTTCGTCAAACATGGATGGAGGCATCCTCCTGAAGTTCTGGAATGCACGAGTGTCTTCGTTCCTGAACTCCACCATCAGCTTGCTGTACAGTCTGTCCTCTGCTCTTCTGGCGAACCATCTTCAGACCCAGACTCTTTTTGGCTGCCTCTTTTTCTTCTTGCAGTAGAGTTCGCAGAGCCTGCAGATGGCTTCGCACTGTTGCAGAAGGATGGTGGCTGCTGAAAGGACTTTGTTGCAATCCACAGTGGACATGACTGGATGCTGTGGAAGAGGAAGAGTCAGATGAAGGCTGCAGAGGTCTGCACACCTGGGCTGCTGGTCTGAAAGTGAGATGCAGATGAGTTGCTCCCCCTTTTTATAGGAAATATAGGTTTTCCGCTAGGCATCCTCTAGGCATCCTCTAGGCATCCTCTAGACATCCTTAATATCCGAGATAGGTCCCCTCTGCGAACGTTTTTTCCGTTTTAAATGCTTTGTTTCCGTGCTGCATCCACTAGGCATCCGTTCTGCATCTGTTCTGCATCCGTTCCACTTCCTCCCTGCGTCCGAGCGGATGCGAGTTGCGCAGACGCGCAGCGGATGCCTAGCGGATATAGCGGATGCGTAATGGATGCAGAACAGATGCGTAGCAGATGCAGAATGGATGAACTGGATACATTTTCCGCGCAAAAGTTTTGGGCAGCCCAAAACTTTCTGAGTGGATGAAACGTCAATAGACAGATGCTGGACGGATAGAGAGGAAGCAAAACGGAGGCAGTGAGTACATCGCATTTTCCAACAGATGGCAAGCTTTTTTGTCCGTTTTACATCCTCTTTGCATCCATTGGTTCAGTGTGACATGGGCTTTAGAAACACTTATAATATTTCCATATTTTTTTCATATTTCTTTCATATTCCTCTTCACTTAAATTTTTATAACTCATTAATAATAATTAAAATGTTCCCCTCCTTTCCTAATTTCATTCTCTCATTCTCTTTATTTCATTTTTATTAACAAACATTCCATTCCATTACAATGAGATTTTATGTGTCATTTTTATCACACTTGTTTCATATTTTCGAAGTTCATTTCTATTTCTAATATAACAACATTATCTTATGTACCCTTGCAGAATCCTTCTTTCAATTAAATTTAACCCATTATCTCTATGTCTTCTAAATAGACTTATTCCTTTAATCCTTGAAAATTTTCCCTGTTTCTCTAGATCCTGTTTCTGTCCTTTACAACTTCTTTTCCTTTCCCTCTTCTCCCTCTTCTTCTCCCTACCCTTTTTGACCCCTTGTCTCTCTAATTCTAATTCTCTCTTCTGAAATCCTCTCTTCTGTTTAGGAAGAAACATATTATTAATTACCAAAGTGAGAGATGCCTGAATTCAATCTTCATGCATGTCACATCCTCGAACACAGTAATTCATCCCCTAATGCCACTTATTTTGGTAATTTATTTGTAAAGCTAATTTGTAGCAAGGGAAAAAATTGCACATATCCAGGAATGCTTTCTTTGCCTGTTTGCCATCTTGGCACCAAAACCAGAGTTATCAAAGCTGGCAAAAAAAAAAAAGCTATCTAAAAGGCATCCAGGTGCATTCTAAGAGTGTTTTAAATTCATATTTCAAAAAAGAATTAATTAATTATACTGTAGTTTCATAATTCTGAAAGGAGTTATTCTCAAATGACCTGAGTTTATATATAGTAGCCCAGAATAAGGACATGAAGGTCAATACAAATCTGTTCATTTTATTGCCTGTGTTAATAGGATAGTATTGCATGACAGCAAGGTTTTTAAATTGATTTTCATTAAAAGCATCTATTAAAAATCATAACCATTTATGTTCACAGCATCTCCTAGCATAGTTTTTGCATGCTTCTCCCCTTAATTTATAAGCTATTAATGTAAATTGCCTAAGAACCTTTTTTTTTTAAAAAAAATGCAAATTACCCTAATTTAATTCTTTGAAATGTAAATTTCTCTGATGTTCCACTGTTTTATTTTCAGGTTCATTTTTATATGTTAAAAAAAATGGAATAGACTCTGTTGGTTCTGATGCTAACATATTCTCCAAATTTCATATCCCCCAAGAAACCAACATGATTTATAAAAAGAGGATGGTCCTTTACAGATAGTGGTAATGCTTGAAAGGTGAGAGTTTTTAAGCTAGACTTTCTGGGATGGGCTGGCATTGCTTCATTCTAATGCTGTACAAATTGGTTTGTTGTAGAAATGTGTACAGAATGAGAAATATATTTTGTTTCCAACTCAGAATAAAGCACACCACCTGGAATATTCCATCAGACCATTTTTGAGTCTGGGGAAACAGTTTGAGTGTTATGCATTCCATCAAAACAAAACTCCATGCGTGTTGAGTATTTTGGATGTAAGAAACAATTGGAACTTGGTTTATGAGAACCTTGCTCTCATATTGTTTTGTATCCTGGGACCAAAATAAAATGTGGTCATAATTCTCATTCATTCTTGGATCTCCAGATGGGTCAATCACTTTTTCATACCCTCTCTTCTTTGTTCTATCTTTCCATTCTTGTCACCAAACAGATTCTTATTTTTGTTGGAACAAATTTATTCAGAGAAGTGTATGTTTCTCCCCTAACATCTCTCCGGTTCTTTCATTATCACTATTCACTAGACATAATACACAACTAACCTATCCTTTTCTGTTTTAATACGCATTCACAACACTCTAGGTGGCACCAATTCTTGTTTTCTGGCATACATTTTAGCCCTTTCATTCATAATTAAACTTTCATCTTCACCTCCATACATATATTCATCATATCCACAAGATCAGATCACAT
This sequence comes from Laticauda colubrina, assembly GCA_015471245.1. NCBI lineage: Eukaryota > Metazoa > Chordata > Lepidosauria > Squamata > Elapidae > Laticauda > Laticauda colubrina. The sequence continues at coordinate 54,963,702 of BLBF01000020.1, read as the reverse complement.
TCATTCAGGGATCTATTATATCCTTCACCTCTCTCTTGGCTTCAAAACACACACCATATTTTTCTTTCTTTCTTTTTGTTAGTTAATTAATAGATTTTATCATCTATTCCTCTTACTTTTGAAATGGCAATTTTCCATGTCCCATAGTTATTCCCAAAGAGCCCAGTGATAATGACCTGTGTCACTTGTCCTGGCTTTAATCAATTAAGACTTTAGAATAATACATTTCAGTAAGAAAAAGAAAGAGCAAACTACACACCTTAGTCATGACTAGTTGTGCCCATACAGCATTGCCTACAACAGTGAGAACTATACTTGCCAAGTTGGGCATGTTTTAGCTAATATAAGGTCTAAGAAAATTCCAGTTTTACCCCAGGAATGTTCCTAATATGGGTAGTCTAGTCATTCCCAGTTATAACAATGATGGAAAAGTAACTTTATGACCAATTCTCACATTCAGAATTTTGGAGGCCTGTAAAGCAAAAGGAAATCATAAGTCCAATCATGATTTTACTTAGTCACCACTTCACTTAATGACTGAATGGCCAACCCCAAATGTAGTTGCTAAACAAAGACTACCTGTATTTTATGCAAGTTAGACTCTCTAATGCAGACTAACATATACTTAATATACTACATTTCAGTACTTTTAAAAACAAATCCTTCAAAGTCAAAGGAAAAAAACACAGTCCCAACTATACCAAACTATGTACCATGACCCACTCACACTATATAAGTGCCTGGCCTTCTGTTACCCTTGCTTTCGCAAATAATGCTAAGAGCAGTCCATAGGCTCTCCTTTTCTAGAGAGTGCCAATCAGATACTCACCCTTGCAACTGCTCTGCCTTTTTGTAAAATGGTCTGGTGCTGATAATGATATTATCCATTCAGTCATGTCCAATTCTTGGCAATTCTATGTGCCAGATCTCTCCACATTTTCCAATCTTGCACAATTTCTTTGAATTTTCCCATAGTCTGGCTGGTAACAGCTTTGATGGTTTCCAGCCATTGTGTTCTTTGGTGGTACATTGTGTTCTCAAGGGATACACAGTTTTGGAATTTTTCCTTTCAGTGACATGTCTGGTGTTATGTGCTCCAGTACTTGTTGGTCACCTTTACTGTCCAAGGAAAACATAGCAGCCTTCCCTAACACCACAGCTAAAATGAATTCATTTTCTTCCTGTCTTGGTTCAACTTTCACAACCATAGGTAGCTACGGGGAACATAATAGAGTGAACTAACTGACATTTGGTTGCAAGGCTAATGTGCTTTTCCATATTGTGTTCGTGTTCATCATTGCTGTGTGATCCATTGCAATCGGATGTTTTATTTCTGGGCTGCATTCACCTTTTTGAGTGATTTGCAAGCCAACAAAATTGATTTTTTCTATGCAGTCTATCTCTTCACCATCAATTTCTGTTTTGATGTTTCCATTCCTTGCAGTGGTCATGAGATCAATCTTTTTGATGTTCAGAAAGAGACCAAAATTCTCATTTTCTTCTTTGATCAGATGTTCAAGACCTTCTTTGGTTTCTGAGAGTAATATCATCAGCATATCAAAGATTGTTCATGTTTCTTCCTCCAGTCTTTACCCCAAGTTTTTATACTTCAAGGTCTAGTTACTTTATGGTCATTTCAGCATACCAGTTGTATAAAAAAGAGGACAGAATACTACCTTTTCACACTTATTTTCTCTATCTTAAACCATATGGTGTTTGCATAGTGATTTTCTGATTGTGTGCAGTGATTTCACCACCTCTCTTCATACTCTACACAAATGACCTCTGTGATCATATTAAGAGCAACTGTGTTCTCTTCACTGATGATGTAAAGCTGTTGAATACCACAGACAATACTGCTATCCTTCAAAAAGATCTTGATGATGTATCAGAATGGTCAAAGAAATCGCAACTTCAAATCTCAACAAATAAATGCTCTGTATTACATATTGGCAAAGAAAATCAGATAATAAAATACAAGCTGAATAGTCAAGACCTTGTTGATGATCCAAGCTCTGTAAAGGACCTTGGAATACTCATCTCTAATTATCTAAATGCTAGAGCCCATTGTAACTACCTAGCCAAAAAGGCATTAAGAGTTGTTAACCTAATCCCACATAGCTTTTTCTCTGGTAATATCACACTACTAACTAGAGCATACAAAACATTTGCTAGACCAATAGTTGAATACAGCTCATCAGTCTGGATACACATTATGTATCTGATATTAGCACAGTTGAGAAAGTCCAGAAATATTTCACAAGAAGAGTTCTCCACTCCTCTACTCATTGTAGAATACCTTATGCCACTAGGCTTGAAATTCTAGACCTAGAAAATCTTGAATTATGACGTATTCAGTATGAACTAAGTATGGCATATAAAATCATACACTGCAATGACTTACCTGTCAATGAACACTTCAGCTTCAACCATAACAACACAAGAGCACATAATAGATACAAACTCAAGGTTAACTGCACCAAACTTAACTGCAGGAAATACAACTTCAGCAACAGAGTGGTCAATGTCTGGAATACTCTACCTGATTCTGTGGTTTCTTCTTCAAACCCTCAAAACTTTAACCTTAGACTGTCTACTATTGACCTCACCCCTTTCCTAAAAGGTCTGTAGGGGGCGTGCATAAGCGCACCAACATGCCTACCATCCCTGTCCTATTGTTTCTTTTATTTTTCTTATATGTACCCATTTCATGTATTCATAACTATGTATATACTTATACCTATTATCTTGTAAGTGATTGACAAATAAAAAAAATAAAAATAAACTTAACAAGAGGTGTTGATACCCCCAGATCTTGTAAATTTCTCTGTAGCTTCTCGTGATTAACACCTCATCTCAAAAGCTTTTTGGGGGTCAATGAAGCACATGTAAATGATCTTTTGATATTCACAAGATTTTTCTATGATCCAGTGCAGATTTACAATATGGTCACAGGTGACACAATCTCTTCAGAACTCAGTAAGAGGTGCCTTCGTTGCAGTCTCAGCATCCTTAAGCTCAGAGGAAAGTGGGACATTTTTGCTATGAGTTTCTTTCATAACCCCAACATTATAGTACTCAAAATTTATGAAGGTGTTAACAGAGCTCCTGCTTCAAAAGCATTCCTTATGCCCATCCATTCTGAATACAGTGAGCATGAATTGGAGCCTATGGAAAATAATATATATGTTAAGGGTTGCAATGAATGAGTTGTGGAGGACTGGCATGATTCATGACTGGAAAGATTCATCTAACTTAGAACATAGAAAATAGAATATAAAACATAAAATAATAAGGTTGGAAAGGACAATAGAGGTCTTCTAGCCCAACCCTAGCTTTTTTACTGCTTCAATCATTTTCCTACCATGCTCTTTTTAGAGTATGTTCCATAGATACCCACACAACACTACACATCCTTTTCCTAAGAGGTCTGGAGGGGGTGTGCATAAGCACACCAACATGCCCACCATCCCTGTCTTATTGTTTCTTTTATTTTTCTTATATGTATCCATGTATTCATAACTATGTTTTTACTTATACCTATTATCTTGTAAGCAATTGGCAAACCAAATAAAATAAATAAACAATAAATAAACAATGACTGATGAAAACAGGCATTTCTATTCAGCCTGAGATAACTTGGCATACTTGCTAAGGAAGTCCAGCTCCTCATTAAGACAGGAAGCTGAATGGAAAGCAAATAGTTTCTTTTGCTGCTTCCAATGGAGGCCAGGTCAGAAGAGGGAAATAAGCAAGCAGTAACCTGTAACATCTAATTTGAAAAATATAACTAGAGGCCTTCTAAATTGATTGAGAAAGGTCAAAAGCCAAATAAACATTCCAATAGTGTTTCTGATTTCTAAGGGTTATGTTCAGTCTTGTTTTCCACTGATCACAGGCAGCTGTATCTTTTCTACCTTGGTCCAGTGAGAATATTTCTGATGGGAGATACTGGTGGAAAAAAAACAGCTGATTACTCAGGAGATACTATAGCCTTTCTCATGTCTGGCACCCTCTAAATTCAGTTAACTTAATTTTTTTTAATTTCTGGCTGGTAAATGAAAGTTGCTGTCTAACATATTTGAAGGATCTTAAATTTCACTGCTTTGAAACATTTCTAGGTTTTAAGACTACTGAAAATTGAAGATGTTGGTAAAATAATTCTCCTTATTCATGTTTTGTTTTGAATGAGGTTGAGCAGTTTTCATGTATCTCCAGAAAAATAAGAAAAAATTTCTTAGAAATTGAAATGGTCTTACAAATAGTAGTACTCTATTAAATAATAATAAAATAATAATAAATAAGTGGAAACCAGCATTTTAGTTGCATTTATATCTACTACAATCACAAAAAGTTAAGAATAATTGAAGGTATATTAGGATCAGATGAGTAGGGGAGGTGAGAAGTAAGAGGGTTGATCTTTACCTGTGATGGTTGGAGGGAAAGACCTTGAAAGAAAGCACAAAGAACAGCAGCCAGTGCAACAGTCTGATAAATGGTAACTTAATCCACAGAAGGAATGTGGGTATATCAAAGGTCTCAGATGAAACCTTCCCTAAAACATACTTTCAGATTTACAAGATTCTGTTAATGTAACCTTACAATAATGTATTGCTGGTACTTCTGGCATGCTCCTTTTTCAAACAACCTAGCAAGGATAACATTATCCCAGAGAGGTCTTCAATGTAGACATTGTGTTTTCATTTCCAGTATAAATATGAAAAAAACATTGTACATTCTAGAGAATTTTCTGGTGACATCTACAAAGCTATATCATTTTATTAAAATTCTCTTCGGGCTATAATACAATGTAAATTTCAACTGTATATTCTCTCATATCTGTGGTAACTTTTTAAAAAATTCACCTGTTTTCTCAACGGGAATATCATGTCCATGATACAAATTGGGATAATACCAATGAAAGGCTTTTTGCATTGCCACATTGTCCATTAACGCAGTAATTCCCTCTTGAAGTTTATTTTTTGATTTGATTTGATTTGATTTGTCAATAGCTTACAAAATAATAGGTATAAGTATAAACATGAGTAAGAATACAGAAAATAGGAATGATTAAATGGGGACAATAGGACAGATACGGGAGGCATGATGGTGCACCTATGCATGCCACTTACAGATCTCTTAGGAATGGGTGAGGTTAATAGTGGATAGTTTGAGGTTAAAGGGGTGGAGGTTTGAGGATGTAACTACAGAGTCAAGTAGTGCATTCTGGGCATTGACCTCAACCATAACAACACAAGAGCACACAATAGATATAAACTCAAGGTTAACTGCACCAAACTTGACTGCAAGAAATACAACTTCAGCAACAGAGTGGTCAATATCTGGAATATTCTACCTGATTATGTGGTTTCTTCCCCAAACCCCCAAAACTTTAACCTTAGACTGTCTACTATTGACCTCACCCCTTTCCTAAAAGGTCTGTAGGGGGCGTGCATAAGCGCACCAACATGCCTACCATCCCTGTCCTATTGTTTCTTTTATTTTTTTTATATGTACCCATTTCATGTATTCATAACTATGTATATACTTATACCTATTATCTTGTAAGCGATCGACAAATCAAATAAATAGAAAAATAAATAAAAAGTTGTATTTCAGTATTGTTTTTCTTTTCTTTTTTATTTCTTAATTTGTACACCAAGCATTTCTCTGGTTTATTTGCAAATTCAAAATCATTTTGCTTTACATATTTCATTTTTATTCCCATTATTTTACCATTAATATTAACAGTTGTTGCTGTAAATGTTTAATTTGGTGAGAAATATTTATGTTCCCTGGAGATTTTTTTTTTTTAATTCTCGTTTTCTTTTTATCTCATCCAAAATAACCTATATTTTCTCTTGGCTCTTCTATTCAAAAAAGTTTTTTGGGAATACCATACAACTAAGTAGATGGAATTCTTTTATTAAGAGGACTTTTTTTAAATAGACACATTCATAGAAGATTGACAGGTCTTCTCCTTTCCTCTATTACTCTCTTTGCCAATTTTTTTTTTGACATGTTATAAGCTTGAAGCCAATTTATTCCTTTCTGACTGCTTCCCATTACCAGAAGAAAATTAATTTGATCCTAAAGCAACATAAGTAAGACTTTATTTTTAGGGCAGCTATTCAGAAGAGGGAACTACTGGTGTTTTATGTGGCAATGAATGAATACTTTGTTCAACATCAAATTTTTGTATGACATGAATTGACTTTACATTCCCCAGAACAGGACTACACTGCCCACACATAAGAATTCACACTTTTCAATTGTTGTGATGTGGTAAGAAGAAATGTTTTAAACATTTCAATTGAGACACAAAGTTAGCAGTTTGAGACCCATGTACCACACAACAGGGTGAGCTCCTGTCCTTGTCCCAGCTCCTGCCCACCTAGCAGTTCGAAAGCATGCAAATACAAGTAGATAAATGGGTACCACTTCAGTGGGAAAGTATCAGCATTCTGTGTGCCTTTTTGACATGTTGTCATGCTGGCTACATGACCACAGAATTTTTTTGGACAATATTGGCTCCCTTCACTAGGAAATGGAGGTGAGCACCATTTCCTAGACTGGATAGGAAACCTTTATTTTTATCTTTATTATTTATACAAGCACTTCAACTTATTCATCTGTTCCAAAAATATATGCACCAATATATTAGAGGAAAATGGTTTGAAAAGCGTTAATATTAAAAAGTATGCCAAAAATGTTCCCATAAAGCAACTATAACTCACAAAATATTGCAACTTATTATTTCCCAGCTGTTGTCCAGTGCAGTAATTAATAATGCTACAGTATAGCCTTCTGTTTTATGCATAAATGTTAATACACTACTGCTCCTCCTGTTAAGTTCTCAGTCTTTCTACCTTCCAGTTTCTAAATATCCTTTCTCCATGGCTTTGGATGGCACTCTGAGATTGGGTGCATTTTTTGCCCATCACTGGTTTCAATCTTATATGAATAACCAGATGTGCAATATTTCTTGGCCACTTAGATGGAGAAGATGCAATGTGGATCATGAAGGGGTCACATGCTGTGGTGAAAAGTGGATCTGTTAGGGCTTTTGCACACTTAATCTCCCATATTTAGAATTGCAAAGTCATTGAATCATATGACTAGACAAGATCTTTAGGCCGTCAAGCCCAACTACCTGCTCACTTGAGGAATTATCCCTAATTGATGGCTGCCTACATCTATCAAAGAATAGTGTATAACATTTCTAGCTAATCAGTTTCATCATTCAATTGTTATTACTGTTATGAAGGGTTGTTGTTTTTTTATAATTCTGCCAAAATTCCCTTTATTCCATTATGCTTGAATCTTGGGTTCTGTGCTCTGCATGACATCCTTTCAGGTGTTATCATATCTGCGCTGAATCTTCTCATTTTAAGGATAACTTTCCCCAGTTCTTCTTTTCATAGGATTTAATTTCCAATCCTCAGATCATCCTCATTCTCAGAACGTATTACAGTTAGCCTAAATCCTTTTTAACATTCCCAGAGCAGAATCATGATTTTGCATGGTTTGCATGGTTTAACAACTATACCTCTATTACTGTAGCTTAAAATGCTATTTGCCATTTTTTGCAACCTCGTCATATTGCTGATTTAAATTTGTGTTGTAACTGAATGCAGTCCCAAAACCTTTTTCACAAGCCAGATAGTCCCCTCCATCTCATTTGATTCCTGTCTCCTACATATTTTCTCATATTGGCAAAAAAAATCAGAAAATAAAATACAAGCTGAATAGTCAAGATCTTGTTGATGATCCAAGCTCTGTAAAGGACCTTGGAATATTCATCTCTAATGATCTAAGTGCTAGAGCCCACTGTAACTACCTAGCCAAAAAGGCATTAAGAGTTGTTAACCTAATCCCATGTAGCTTTTTCTCTGGTAATATCACACTACTAACTAGAGCATACAAAAAATTTGCTAGACCAATAGTTGAATACAGCTCATCAGTCTGGATACACATTATGTATCTGATATTAGCACAGCTGAGAAAGTCCAGAAATATTTCACAAGAAGAGTTCTCTACTCCACTACTCATTGTAGAATACCTTATGCCACCAGACTTGAAATTCTAGACCTAGAAAACCTTGAATTATGCCATCTTCGGTCTGATCTAAGTATGGTATATAAAATCATACATTGCAATGTTCTACCTGTCAATGAATAGTTCAGCTTCAACCATAACAACACAAGAGCAAACAATAGATACAAACTCAAGGTTAAGCCCATGTCACACTGAACCAACGGATGCAAAGAGGATGTAAAACGGGCAAAAAACCTTGCCATCCATTCGAAAACGCGATGTACTCACTGCCTCCGTTTGGCTTCCTCTCTATCCGTCCAGCATCTGTTTATTGACGTTTCATCCACTCCAAAAGTTGTGGGCTGCCTAAAACTTTGGCGCAGAAAATGTATCCAGTTCATCCGTTCTGCATCCGCTATGCATCCGCTACGCATCCGTTATGCATCTGTTACGCATCCGCTATATCCACTTGGCGTCCGCTGCGCATCCGCGCAACTCGCATCTGCCCGGACGCAGGGAGGAAGCGGAACAGACGTGGAACGGATGCAGAACGGATGCAGAACAGATGCAGCACGGAAACAAAGCATTTAAAGCAGAAAAAATGTTCACAGAGGGGACCTATCTCGGATATTAAGGATGTCTAGAGGATGCCTAGAGGATGCCTAGGGGGTGCAAAGGGACACCTATACTGCCTATAAAAAGGGGGAGCAACTAGTCTGGATCTCACTTTCAGACCAGCAGCCCAGCTGTGCAGACCTCTGCAGCCTTCATCTGACTCTTCCTCTTCCACAGCATCCAGTCATGTCCACCGTAGATTGTACCACAGTCCTTTTGGCAGCCACCATCCTTCTGCAACAGTACGAAGCCATCTACAGGCTCTGTGAACTCTACTATGGGAAGAAAAAGGGGCGGCCAAGAAGCATCTGGGTCCGAAAATGGATTGGGAGAAGAGCAGAGTACGGACTGTACAACAAGTTGATGGTGGAGCTCAGGAACGAAGACACTCGGGCATTCCAGAACTTCATGAGGATGCCTCCAGCCATGTTTGATGAAGTTGTGCAGTGCCTGACACCCAGGTTGACCAAGGCAAACACCAACTTCCGGCCCAGCCTGGAACCTGGGCTCAAGGTGGCACTCACTCTGTGCCACCTGGCCTCAGGCACCACCTATAAAAGCATGCAGTACGGATAGAGGGTGCCACACAACACCATCAGCATTGTGGTCAGAGAAGTGGTGCAGGCCATCATCGAAGAATACAAGGAGGAGCTCCTCCAGTGCCCCTCCACTGAAGAAGGATGGAAGAAAGTTGCAGAGCAGTGGTATCAGAGATGGAACTTCCCCCACACCATTGGAGCCATAGATGGCAAGCACGTGGCCTGCAAAGCTCCAGCCAAGTCAGGGTCCACTTATTTCAACTACAAGGGCTTCTTCAGCATCGTCCTCTTTGCCATGGTCGATGCTGACTACAAGTTCATGTACATCGATGCTTCAGGCTACGGCTCATCTTCAGATGCCCAGGTATACAATGCCAGTCACCTCAAGGAGGAGCTGGAAGGCAACCTCATCATGGGCTTCCCAGATTCAGAACCCCTGCCCAACGACACGCAAGATGTGCCCTACTTCATCGTGGGGGACGATGCCTTCTTCCTCAGAACCTATCTCATGAAGCCCTACACCTCCAGACTCCTGACCCATGAAGAGAGGATCTTCAACTACAGACTGTCCAGGGCAAGGCGGGTGGTGGAGAACGCCTTTGGCATCCTGGCCAACAGGTTCCAGGTACTTCTCACCACCATGCAGCATTGCCCAGAGACCGTGAGGAGAATCATGGAAGCTTGCTGCATCCTGCACAATCTCATGCCCACCCGCTACCCAGTCTTGCAGAACAGGCTTGTGGACAGCCAGCAAGGCAATGGGGACATGGAGCCTGGGGAATGGAGGCAAGGGCGAAACCTGATCGACACTGAGGATGTGCAAGGCCACAACAGAGCCTCATGGGAAGGGAAGAAGCAGCACAACCTCCTGAAACACTGGTGTAACTCCCCAGCTGGAGCAGTGGAGTGGCAAGACAGGATGGTAGATGCTTAATGGATGCTTCCTTCAGCCTGTCTCATCACACGGATGAGATTGGGCCATGTATGTTGGGTGGGCGTACAATGAACAGGGCATTTAATAAAGAGTTGTGTTTGTGTTCAAATGTGTGGATCAATGCTTACATTGTTATTAATAAAATAAGGGCCCTAGGTGTGGCACCTGGGAGGGTAGACCATAAAGTCCCATTATGCTTGCACTGGAGGTTTATATATCCCACAGCTATTAGCCATCCCAAAGGTATCCCTGCTCATTCCACAGGTATCCCTGCCCACCCCACTGCTATCTTAACCCATCCCACAAGCATGCAAAGGCTTAAGCCAATTCTAAAAGTTTCCACCAAGACTTTTTAAAAAAAAACAAATGAAGCAAGTGTGTGAATCAAAGATAAACTTTATGGAACAACAAGCTGTAAAAAAAAAAAATGACCCAAGTCAAGTGTCCAAATAAAGTCCACAGGTAGCCAGCTACTCGGTGTCTGGCACTCTTCTTGGTCACTCGGAGGTGTGCCCAGTCTCAGGGGTGAAGGGTCCAGGTACTGTGGTGGTGGTTGGTGCTGGAGTGCCTGGCCTCGAGAGGACAACAGGGGACGGTGTGTTGAGAAAGCACTCAGACAGCTGGCTCAGCCCCATGATGCTGAGAGGTCCTTCCTCCATGCCATGGGGTGTCAACCCCAGTACTGATGACAGATGTACTGAGGCCAGGATTGGCGGTGGGGTGGAGGAAGGAATAGTGTAGTGGGGCTGTCTGCTCTGCAGCTGGGTGAGGACTGGCATGGGTGGCATCATTGGCGTGGGTGGCATCGCTGTCATCGGTGGCATCATTGGCGTGGGTGGCATCGCTGTAGTCGGTGGCATCATTGTCATGGGTGGCATCGGTGGCATCAGTGAAACAGGTGGCAACGGTGTCGCCCGATGACTCTGTGCCTGGACTGGGAAGGGCTGCTGCCTGTGCTGCTGAACCTCCTGGTAGCCGTAGCCCTGGAATGGGAGGGACATCACCTGGGGTGGAGGAGCAGACCTGGACTGGGTGGGAGTAGGTTTCTCTGGGTCTGGAGGGTTGTGAAGCAGCTTGGTGATCTGGTCCTTCACCAGCTGGTACTGTGGATCCGCCATTTCCTTGAGGGTCTGGTTGACATAGGTGAGGAAGTGCTTGCGTTTGGAGGATGAGGAGTCGGTGTGGACCAGCTGAGAGAGAAGATCTATGCTGGTGCAGATGGTGTCCCTGATCTCCAGCAGGACAGTTTGGCTCTGCCCCTCCAGCTGTCTGGCCCTCTGCCTTTCTGCGGAGGCGGAGATGGGTGGTGGTGGATGCGGCTAGGAGTGTGGTGGACTCGATGTCTCCTTTCTCCCACCGCACCAGGGAGTTCTCTACGCACTCAACCATGCTTACCACACCTGTCCGCAGGTTCTCCGCCATGGCACGCTCCACAGAAACCTGCCTGGAGACAGGGACTGACTCTCAGCCGGAAGAGGACTGGCTCTCAGCAGGCTGCCGGAGAGAGAGGGTCGTGAGAGGGGCTGCTGGTGCTCCTTGGTGGCAGACCTCACCCTCCAGGAAGCTGCACCTGGCCATGACGTAGGTCTCTCTGTCTGTCAGCTTCACAGTGGCCTGGCCAGATTTCTTCAGGTGCAGCTTCCCGTACCAGGTGTGCATGTGCTTCCACCAGCCGAGGAGCACCTCTGAAGTGTAACCCATACTCTCTGCCCTCTCTCTCCAAGCAGCCTGCTTCCACTTGGTGTCCCTGTACAGCCGGTGTCCCTTCCGCCACAGATAGTCGTTCTCTCTCAGCCACTCCAGCACCTCATCCTTGTGCGCCTCCTCAATAGAGTATTGCCTCCTCTCCCGTTGTCGCATATGCCTCTTCCTCCCTTTGGCTGGACCAGATGGGCCCTCATCAGAGGGGCCCCCAGGTAGTAGGGGCTGCTCCTCCACACCAGCAGCAGCAGCAGCAGCAGAATCATCATCATCATCATCATCCTCACCAGCAGGATCATAATCATCATCATCATCATCAGCAGCAGCAGCAGCAGGATCATCATCAGCAGCAGCAGCACCAGCAGGATCAGCAGCAGCATGACCAGCAGGACCAGGATCAGCAGTAGAGTAAGCACCAGCAGGGCCAGTAAGTCCAGGAGCACGAGCAGGACCAGGAGCATGAGCAGGACGAGCAAGGCCAGGAGCACAAGCAGGACGAGCAAGTCCAGGAGCACGAGCAGGTCGAGCAGGACCAGCTGGACCAGGAGCAGCTTCAACAGAGTAAGCACCAGCAGAAGCCCCAGCACCAGCAGAAGCACCACTGCCAGGAGCAGCTTCAGCAGAAGCCCCAGCAGAAGCAGTGTCAGCGGCAGGGGACGAGAGGTTGGCCCGTCCCTCTTGCCAGGGATGGCGGCAGGTTGCTGAGGCTTTCGCTTCCTCCCCATGGTTGTGGGGTTGCTGGCTGGCAGGAAGCCTGGCAGGAAGCCTGGTAGGAAGCCTGGCAGGAAGGCAGGCAGGCAGGCAGGCACCAAGGCTGGCTGGAAGGCAGGCTGGCAGGGCAGGCAAGGAACTCGTAGTGTCCAGCAGCAGGTCTTTCCTCGGAATGCTGGCCATGTGCGAGCTGCTTCCCTTTATATCCAGGGGGCTTACGTAATACTCCCCCCCCGCATGCACAATTAACGGTCGGCATCCGTTCTGCTTCCGCTGTGCATCCGCTTTATCCGTTGTGCCTCCGTTTTATCCATTTGGCATCCGTTCTGCATCCGCTGTATCCGTTCCGCGTCCGCTTTGCTGAGGCCCCCCAGAAGCCCAGCAGTTGTGCCATCCGCTCCCATTCGCTTCCATCCTCTGGGCTTCCGTTCCGCATCTGCTTTGCATCCGCCCTGCGTCCTCCGTGTTATCCGCCCCGGTTATGCAAATTTTTGCCCCTTTTAAGAGCGGATAACAACGGATGGAACATTTTGCTCATCCGCTGTTTCCTTTTTGCATCCGTTGGCCAGTGTGACATGGGCTTTAACTGCACCAAACTTGATTGCAGGAAATACGACTTCAGCAACAGAGTGGTCAATGTTGGGAATACTCTACCTGATTCTGTAGTTTGTTCCCCAAACGCCAAAAACTTTAACCTTAGACTGTCTAGTATTGACCTCATTCCTTTCCTGAGAAGTCTATAGGGGGCATGCATAAGCGCACCAACATGGCTATCATCCCTGTCCTGTTGTTTCTTTTATTTTTCTTATATGTACCCATTTCATGCATTCAAAGCTATGTATATACTTATACCTATTATCTTGTAAGCAATTGACAAATCAAATAAATAAATAAAAATAAAATAAAGAGCATTGCATTTCCTTTTGTTAAATTTCATTCTATTATTTTCTTTCATGTATTTTGACACATGCAGAGCTCAGGATTGTATCCCATTCAATACCTCATTTCAGTTTGATAAGGATGAACAATCTGAGTATGAATTTCAAATCAGCTATGTATCCATTTGATTCTTAGGCCATCTAGTCCATGCTTGATTCTCCTGCTAATCAGAATTGTCACAGGGAACTTCTTCAAAAATCAAGATATACTACATCTGTCACATTCCACATTTTACTGAGGAAGCTCTCTAATTAAAAAAGGAGAGATTGGCAAGACTTGTTCTTGATAAATCCATGTAGCCACCCTATACTTTCCAGTGTACATGCATAAGCATACACACAGAGAGAAGAAACATATATGCACTATGCCTGATCAGATTCTCACAAAAATATCCTGATTAGTCTTAGGCAAGAATTAAAGACATGTGTGCATTCACATTCACTCAGAATCAACTTTCCTAATGTATTCTTTACAGTTATGTGACAACCTTCTATACTCCCCTAAGGATCAGTCTGTCTTTCCACTTACTACGTATGTCCTTTATATTTTGAAATGTAGGATACGGGTCCAATTGCTTCTTGATTTCAAACTCCTTCTGATTTTTTTTTTTTTGGGGGGGTGTGTGTGTCAATGGCTCAGCCACAGCAGTGGTGCATTGCCTGAGGTGTTCTAAGGTAGGATGTGAGACTGATGAACAAGGATAACTAACTGTAACTAAAGGCTCTGAATCTAGCTGTAGCTTTTCCTTTATTTCATGTGGCATCAGACTGGTCATTTCATGTGAGGCATTTACAGTATATCCATCCATGTTATTTCATCTGGATTAGACTTTAAATAATAGAAAATAGCTTTCTGATGAAAATGTCAGAATGCAAGCTTTGCAGGTCAAGTGGTAGAGCCATACACAATTGGCCAAGTTTTCATATTTTTCCTAGTCTGAGTAGAAACAGTAGGAGGCTTGAACTGAAAATCAGGCCATTAATTATGCTTTGATTTAAGCAACCCAAGCTGGGAAAGCTATCTTTGCACAGTACTAAAAAAAACAAAAAACCTAGAATAATTATGTATCTTGTTTGTCCCTTCAGTCTGGCTTTATAAAAGAATAATTGCATTTTCCTTGATCAACTACAATGTGCAGCAGCCCTACTGAGAAGATTGAAAATGGCAAAGCTCTGGATAGGTTGTTGGTTTTTTTGTCAGTGAAACATGTATTTATGGAACAATTTGTTGTTTGTCAGATCCAAATGGGAAGTGAGAGTCCAATACATTATTCCCCATTAAATGCCTAAAGGCCCCATCTGCACATGATATTTATCCTGATCTAGGATTGGCACAATGGTTCTTGGTTCTCATAACATTCTGGAGCTTCTGCAGTCCTTCAGCAAAGCCAATTAAATTCCAGCTGAGTATTTACACAGTAAGAGCTCTAACCTTTAAATTTTCTTTTTTAAAAAGAAGGAAATTGCCAATAATTTCTGTGTAGCTTGGCAGAATTAAATGCAAATTATACTCCCCAAAATTGACTCTTCTAAGGAGTCTTACAGAGGGATAATATTTCATTTATCCAGTAATTTTAAAATGTGAAATAGAGCAGGGCTTGCATGGGGGAAAGTAAAATTGCATGCATGAGATGTCATTATGGAATATTTGGTCCTAGTTCTGCTTGCATTCTTATCCATACAGAGGCTTCAGTCAGCATTATTTTAGGATAAATCCCTTCAAACATTTTCCCCTCTGTGCAGAAGCATTCTGGAAAAACCTCTCACTGAATCTAGAGGAGCCAGAAAAAGACTAGTTGGATCCCTGGCAGGGGTGAAATCTTGCACCACCTTGGGAGAGGTGATAGGGATGATTTGAATCAGTTAGGAGAGGTGGTAGGGACAATTTAAATTGGTTGGCCACGGCCATGCCCACCCACCTGTATCCTTTTAGAGACTGAGTCCCACCAAGCCATGCCCACCAAGCCATGCCCAGAACTGGTAGAGGAAAATTTTGATTTTCACCCCGATCCTTGGCCTACGCCCTTCTCAGAGCATCCCAGACAAGGCTAGTAATTTCGTCTTCAAGCCATTCAGAAGCAGGGAATCTAAATCTCTGGCTGGCATTTGTTTCACTGTTCAGATGGAATCTATCTTTCTCTAACTTTCTCTAACGCTAGCTAATCCATGTCTTGAGCTCTAAGACAATACAGGAGTTGTCCTTTGTGTGACAACCCCCCCTTTAGATATATGAAGAATATCCAAATCCAAATAACCAATTAATATATTAGAATGCTATCACATTCCAATCATCTTTTCTCAAGGTTAAACCTAGCCTGTTCTTTAAAATCTTTTCAAAAGATTTAGTTTCTTACCTCCGGTTTACCTTTGTTGTACTTTGCTGATATATATTTTTTTCAATTCTGTACCAAGAACTGGGTTGGAAAGAGAATTCAGGATGCAGTCTTGCCAATGCAAAAGGGAGAAAAAGAATTATTTCCTCTTGTTACACATAATCTATTGATGAAGCCTAAAACTGTATTTGCCTCTTTTCTGTCTTCTTCCTACTGCTTCATTTTTCCACTCTTTTAATAGTCTAGGACTGCTGTACAGCTATACTTAAAGAGAAATTTATGATCTTCTATTGAGACATTTCTCTTTCCTTAGCAGACTGTAGCTCACTCTTTCTTTCTTTGGTCTCTGATTCATGCCTTGTTTGACCCTAACACTCTGTAAACTTTCAGACAATGAGGAAGATGAAGTAGCAGTTCTTCTGGAAATTAGTATCAGATATTAAATCTCTCCTTGCTCCATTTTATAGAAGAAATTTTTTTTGTGTTCTTTAAGAAGAAACTTTTACATTCAACTTTATTCTTTTTACTCCTACATTGATCCCAAGCCAATTACACTGAAGTAGTTTAATTAAATCCCATTTTAACTTAATATCA
This sequence comes from Laticauda colubrina, assembly GCA_015471245.1. Classification (NCBI taxonomy): domain Eukaryota; kingdom Metazoa; phylum Chordata; class Lepidosauria; order Squamata; family Elapidae; genus Laticauda; species Laticauda colubrina. The sequence continues at coordinate 54,947,300 of BLBF01000020.1, read as the reverse complement.
AATAGACTTACATTTTAAGCATTTCAACTTAACTAGGCAGTGGCTGAGATCACCTTTTTTCACTCATTGTTTTTCAATACTTATGCTGTCATCTCTTTACTTTCCCATCCCTTTTCTCCTGCTCTTTGAATATTTTCCAAACAGAACTTAAAAATAATGACAAAACATAAACCTGAACGATCCTCTCGTTCTTCAACAGAAATTTCAGGTGATACATTTTAGAAGGTCTCAGCAATGATGAGTTTTGAATGTTTTTAGTTTTGAGGTTCACTTCCCTTGTATTTGTAGTGCTGGCAAAATAGGTAAAACATTAGTTGCTGTATCGATATGCTATGTGTTGATTTTATGAACTCAATTTTTTATTTGGTAGAAAGTATGTTATAGCTGCCTTATAAATAAGGCATATTATTACTTTTTTTCAAATTGCTAGGAATTTAATATGCTCTAACAAAAAGAGATTAGTGACATCTTAAAGATTAATACATTTATTAAGGTATAAACCAGGAATGGTAAACCTATGGCATGTGTGCCAATGGTGACATGCCTTGATATTTTGGGTGATATGTCAGAAGTCTCCAATTCCCAACAACTATTCACCCTGCTTGATTTGGCAAATAATCAACACAAATGTAAGAAAATATGAGACCCTGCACAACCCATTGCTTAAAATGAGTTCTCACTATCCATATCACCATCAAGTTAGATGAGATATTGCTGAGCCTCTTGAGAAATTGTACTTCACCTGTTTATACTGAAGTTTACTTGTTTTAAAATAGCCACTTTAAAATCTGTGATAGTATCCTGGGAGGGTGAAATGTCTTCCTATTTCTTCTGTCAGATTTATATCTGTTTGGGTCTTTGTTTCTTTGTTCAGGGTCAAGTCAGTCTTTGAGTCGACAAACATTACCCCCTCTTGGGAATGTTTAATTCTGTCTGGTTTGAGGCTTGCTGGCAAAAGCAGTAGCAGAATTCTGCTATGGTAGAACACAACCATCAGAGATAGGCAGGGCACAGAGAAGTGGCTGTCATACCTAATTCTTTAAAAAAAAGTCTTCAAACAAGAACTTCTCCCATTGGAGAATACACATCCAGGTGGTGGGAGGAAGATCAGGGTCAAGGGGGACATGAATGATAAACATTCATTTCCCCCCTTGTATCACTAAAATGATACATTTTAGTATCAGCTGCATCCAGCTAACACCAACATGGCCACTTCTAATAAATCAATTTTATTTCCTCTGAAAGATACAGCCAGAGACTTATGATTTGAATGGAGGTGGATTTGTTGGAGTCCTGACACATTTATTCATTTTTAATCTGGTGAAGTTCATTTACTGTTTAGTGGCTTAAACCTGATCCAAACACCACAGATGGAAATAAAGTTTTTTATTTTATTTTTTATAAATAAATTTTATAAATTTTTAAAGTTTGATCCAAAAGTGAATATTACTTTCAGCCCATATTCCAATATCCCATGTTGCACAATTACTTCAGAAGTGTATGATTATATGAACACTATACAGTTAGTCCTTGACTTATGATGATTGAGCCCAAATATTTTGTTGTTAAATGAGACAGTCGTTAAGTGACTTTTGCCCCATTTTATGACCTCTCTTGCCACAGTTGTTAGGTTAATCACTGCACTCCTTAGTAACATGGTTGCTAAATGAATTTGGTCTCAGGCGGTCTTTGAAAACTTGCAGATTTGCACACAGACCACAAACCACCATGCAGAGCAGAAAGCAGGTTTCAAGAGTTTTTAATGTCCCCTCACACGTCATAATTCTCTGATGCTGCAGCTGTCACAATTACCCAGAAGCATCTATCATACTACAAATGTGCTGATGGGCTCAGATCATCTATCATCCCTAACGGAGCCCGACATTTGGGTTCCTCATTGGCTTTGCTCATCAGAAGGTTGCCAAAGGTGATTACATGATCCTGGGATGCTGCAACCATCAGAAATATCAATCAGTTGTCAAGCATCTGAATTTTGATCACATGACCATAAGGATGCTGCAGCAGTCATAAGTGTGAAAAATGGTCATAAGTCACTTTTTTCAGTACTATAACTTTAAACGGACACTAAATGAACTGTTGTAAGTCAAGGACTATCTATATAACTTTAGAGTTTTGCAAAGCCAAAACTATGAAGAATTATTAACTATCTAACAAACAAACTCAAGTTTATTCTGAAAGTATGTGGGAAAGAATTTTAATTGTCCACAATGATAAGTAGTTAATATCCATATGTTTTTAGATGGAAATTGTTGCTGGCAATGTATGTTTTCTAGGTCTATACTAAAAATAAATTATTCTAGGTTGTTAATATGGTTATGTTTGTCTAGGTCTCCCCTCCCCTGCATTACCACATTTCATGGTGTAACTATCAGAATTTTAAAGCCTCAATTTAAATTACAAAACCCGTGACTAACCTAAGACTATTTCAGACAACTCTGAGACAGTTTAAAGCAGTTCCAGGCTATCTATGATCCCATATTGACTGTACTCTAAACAAAATTAATTTATCCTGGCAGAGCTATGGTTTATTTGAAACCTGAGTAAATACAGTCTTTTTTTAAAAAAATGTTGTGGCTTTGTAGAGTTTACGGTCAGCCCTTCTTCCCACTTACACAATTTTTGCAACATTGGCAACCAATAATAAAGTGGGAGAATTTTTTTAGAATCAGAAAGTTTCCTAAACTACCAGAAATTGCTCCCATGTGGCACCAAATGTGGTTGGACAGCTTCTTTAATTAACACATCACTGAAATGAGTAGAAGGTAATTAAAAATGGCAGCTAAAGTCCAAATTCTGTTTGCAGTAAATACATAAACCAGTTAAAATAAATTGATTAGCAAAGGATATCCTCTTAACACTCTTTAAACATGAACATCTGTTCTCAATAAATAATGCATGCAGCAGATAATAATTAGGATGCTTAGAGATCTGTGGGAGGGAAGGTGGCTCAGAAATTCCACTGTGGGCTTCTCTATGCCAAGAAATCAATTCTGGAAGATCAAGTACAGATGATGGAATGAACATAAGCTCTCTGGCTTACTCTATATGTACATGTGCCGAAGGGAGCTAGTCCAAGTCAGGTAAAAATGATTCTCATACATGTGCTTAATGCCAGCTGCCCTCTCAAAACAGACCTTACCATAAATAGAAGCAGTAACCAGTGATGGATGAGCTCTTCATTTAACAATAATAGCAACAACCACCACCACAACAATAACAACAGAGTTGAAAGGGATCTTGGAGGTCTTCTAATCCAACCCCCTGCTTAGTCAAGAAGCCCTACATCATTTCAGACAAATGGTTGTCCAGTTTCTTTAAAACCCACAACTTCTGGAGGCAAGTTGTTCCACTGATTAATTGTTCCGTCAGTAAATTTCTCTTTAGTTCTAGGTTGCTTCTCTCCTTGATTAGTTTCAATCCATTGCTTCTTATCCTACCTTCAGGTGCTTTGGAGAATAAGTTGACCTCCTCTTCCATTTGTGTCAGATAAATCAGAGGGTGCTGCTGTGCATTATTTTGCTTATTTGTATAACTGCATTCATTTTTATGCTTCACAAAAGAAGAAAGTGCCTTCAATTTTGTTTTCCCTTGTCTGTGTTAGAGACAATTATATAGGTAGGGTGTATCACTCTTCCAGGGAAAATTTAAAATGTTATTTTTTATTGCATGAGACATAGATAAATACTGTAGTTAGCTTTTATCATCATATGAAGAATATGTGAAAGCATATTCTGCACCAACATTCAGAGTCTGAACATTCCAATTAGGTGTGCTTTTTTTTTTTTTTTTTTTGCTGGTTTTCTGGTCACTAGAAGAATTTTTCCTTCTTTTTTTAATTGTAATCAGACTGTAAGCCCTTGCTTCAAGCAACAGTATGGCAATCTAGCAAACAGACCAGAGACAGAATGAGCCTAGAAATCATGGTACAAATTGCTTGTGGATATTTCTGGGGGTGGGAAGTGCTATTCCAATGGCCACATTACATGGAATCATCCAAGCTCTCAGATTCAGAACTTTAATCAAACATCATAAGGTTGAGACAAGTGAATTATGCATTCTATCTGAAATACAGAATAATGGAATTGTTCATTAGCTGCCACTGCTTTTCTCACCTGCAAAAATAATCTAAAAGCATAATGTTGTACAACTGGAACATTACCAGTTCAACCATGGCAACTGCTGTGGTTAATTATCAGAACTCCCAGATGTAACATTTCAGACACTGAAATGTCAGTTCCTCTCAGATCTAATTCTATAGATGAACAAGCAGATCTTAGTAGTAAAACAGTGTTGCTTCCCTCCCTAATACATACAGTCTCTTGAGAGAGCACATAGTTTCAGATGAATTAGACTTTAATAAATGCAATAAAATAGGCAACATGTTGCATTTTTTGAGACTGCTACTGCGAAAAGTTAGTGGAGGCACCGGTGCTCAGTTAAACATAGAAATGTCATAGGCATTGCTCAGAGAGCTGATAGGCGAATTAAACAGGGATCAGAGGACTGTCTTTCTTGTGCTCAAGGCAAATTCTCTATATTAGGGTCAGCAAAAGTATCAGGGATAGAAAAGAAAAGAAAAAGCACGGAAAATTGTACAATGGCAGCCCTAGGCTGTAGATCTATGATCCATGATGCCCAAACACTTCTGCTTGGATTATGTAGGTTTGAATACATTAGCAAAGGACTGATTTGTATCATGGGCCTCTATGGCCTCCTGATGTTTACATCAAAGGATGAAAGCCATAAGATATACTTTTGTCTTTGGAATATGATATCATGACCCACATACAAAAGAGGCACTTGCATCACAATGGTGTGGCACTGTTTTTATCAAGATTGACCCATTTGATCTGACTTTGCCTCATTGTGAGCTGTGACCTCCTCTAGCTCTTCCATGGGATGGAAAAAACACTGAGGCAAGGAAAAAACAGCTCAATGAGGTGCATATCATCATTTCCATTGTAGGAAGAAAAACCTTGTCAAAGTGATTGGATCTAGCTTAAACAGGACTATGATTTCTTCTACCTTTTAATAGTAAACATGCAGGCCATTTCACAATTTCACAGCTTGGGGTAGGCTTGCCTCCTGCATGTAAGGTAAAGCTGTCAAGAAAACTCATCAATTATAGTGTCATAGAGTAGAAAGCAGACACAGCTATTAGAGTTGTGGACTGAACTGTAAATAATCTAGGATTTTAAAAAAGTACTGAAGAAAATACAAGCTTCCAAAATTAAATGAACTTATTGAACAGTCCAACTGATTTAATCAAAGTTAACAATTGAATGTGCAATACAGTTAGGCATTTTCTAACAATGTAGAGCAAGGTGTTAAAATCTGTAAATGCCTTTGGGACTTCCAAGTCTGTGGATTTTCCATCATTGATTTTAGACAGGATTGCATTGCACCTTTGGTCAAAGTGCAATTTGAGAGAACTCACAGGTCCTGCTTCAACCTGTCACAAAGAAGATGGAGTCATCCAAAGCATCTGAGGGCAGAACAAGAAGCAATGGAAGGAAACTATTCAAGAAGAGAAGCAACCTAGAATTAAGGAGAAATTTCCTGGCAGTTAGAACAATTAATCAGTGGAACAACTTGCCTTCAGAAGTTATGAATCCTCCAACCTGGAAGTTTTTAAGAAGAGATTGGACAACCATTGGTCTGAAATGGTATAGGGTTTCTTGAACAGTGGACAGCAGGTTTCCTGATCAGGAGATTTCCTGAGCAGGGAGTTGGACCAGAAGATCTCCAAGATCCCTTCCATTTAGTTATTCTGAACAATGAGTCACAACTGTGGCTCTGACATCCTTTGCACAACTCTAGCCTGTGCTCTTGGATTAGGAGACCCCATTCCTGGTCACTCATTCCTCAATCACCTCACAACTGGATTACTGCAATGTAGTATACTTGTGATTGCCCTTGATGACCACTCTGAAACTTCTGCTAATCCAGAATGCAGCATGTGGGTATGATGGGCATACATGATATGTCTACATAGCACTTTTAGACTTTAAACTGTAACAATTACTAGTGTGTTCCAGCTACAATTCAAAGTACTGTTTTTCCTTCATGGCTAGATTACTTGAAGGACTGTCTATCTCTGCATCTGTCTGTTCAAGTAACAGTTGATAAGATTGGCGGTGAATCCCATTGCTTAGGCAAAGCCATTTGAGGAAACTCAAGAGGTATGCCTTCTCTGTTTTATTTCCCATCCTTTGCAATTACCTTCCCCATGAGACTGACACTGATCTCTCCTGTTTTTTTTAATATATTAATGACCTGATTCTGATATTGCATCTGGAGAATGGGTCTGGGGGTAGTATGACCCATTAGATGACTTTTTTTCCCAGCACTTTGTATATGTTTGTATGTTGTTGTTTTGGACTAGATTGTTTCAGGGATGGGATTTTACCAGTTCGCACCTATTCGCTAGAACCGGCTGTTAACATTCTAAGCAGTTTGGAGAACCAGTTGTTCGAAGAAATTATCGGCCTAATCCTGTAAGGAAGGCAGAAAGGAAACATTCTGGTGTTGCTTACAGAAACTACCTCTCCATTAACACTTATTACCTTCTTAGCAAGACTAGACTTCCTGTCTCAGGAACTTCTCTGGAGTTTTTTTCCCCTCCTTTGCTGGTACTTTGCTTGTGTGGAGTGACCATTCAAAGTTACAATGGCACTGAAAAAAATGACTTATGACCATTTTTCACACTTACGACTGTTGCAGCATCCCCACAGTCTTGAGAGGCCAGGCAAGGAGATGTGTGCCTCGATGTGAGTGATATTGAGTTGGCCACATCCCGCCAATAACATGACCACCAAGCCATACCCACCACCTAATCCCTGCCCACGCAACCAGTTGTTAAAAAAATTGAAACCCCCCCCCTGGGTTGTTTTCTGTTTTATTTTATAATGTGGTTCTTATTGAATTATTATTTATTACTTTTTATTGGTATGTACACAGTCATGTAACATATTCTGGGTATCATATTCTTCCTTCTTTGTTTCAAGATAAACAATTGTTGCTCCAATTTTTAGGGGAATTGGTCTTGGGCACTAATCATTTTGGTTTCCCTCTTTAGTACCCTTTTTGTTTAAGATTAAGTAATCCAAAATGTACTCAAAGTCTGGGCTCATCATAAATTTGAATGTGATAGTCTAATTTTGTAACAGAGATGTTCCTTTCCCATTCTCTAAAGTCAAGGCCAGAGAATTTTCTATTCAATGTTTAATCATGAATTTATCAGTAATGAGATCAAATCTTGTGTCCAAAGCAAGGCAGAAATGAGAACTTATTCTGACAATCATATAACTTACAATTGACCATAATTCAGTTATTTCAATAACACAAACATTTTTTTCTTATCTACCTATTGTTTTGACAAAGATTAATGTAATGGCCAAAGAGGTCCTTCCTTCCTTCCTTCCTTCCTTCCTTCCTTCCTTCCTTCCTTCCTTCCTTCCTTCCTACCCTACTTACTTACTTAATTCATGATGCATAGAAATTATACTTGGCCACAAAAGACTTGATAGACCTGCACTCAGATTGCAGCATATTCCATTGTTTTACCAGGTAGCACTACAAATTAGTGCCAACCACTTCTGTGCAATTAATTAATTAAAATTAATTTAAAAACTATTTATTATAAACGTAGATTAGATAACAAAATCTTGGAATCTATATGACTCTGTACCTGAATCACTAAACTGCCATGTACTCACACATGACAAACAGTAAAATAAAAAATAATGGAGCTGAAATTTTATCTCGAAAAAAACACTGAGTTGTGTTAGGAATATGAAACACCTAACAGGTATTTGGGTTAGAAATATATAAACCAGGATATACATTTTAATACTGTCTCTTTAAGGGAATGCAAGAGCATGCAATTGGGTATGGTTTCTCAAACAGCCATAAGATGGAGCCAGAAACCTGGGTTGTTTTAGTCTGAATTTCAGAAGAGAATGAGAGTGTATCTTTATTTCCTTCTGTTGGAAAGTATTGCTGTTGCTCCATTTTTCCTAATTGACTGATATTACTGGATTTAATGTAAGTCTGATACTTAATGTTTTTGACACTGTACTTTGTTACTGGACTATCCCTGGATTGCAAAACTGACTGATTAACCTGTGAATGACTTTTGGACTGCTTATTTTGGACTTTGCTTTAACCTTTCTGGAGGTAAAAACCTAAATTAACTGTACAATGTATCTGTGTACTGAGTGTGTATTATTCCAACACTACTCTCTATACGTTTCCCTGTATGCGCTCATTCTCCTAACGGGGAATTACCTCAACACTGGTTATGGGCCCAGGCAATACCAGGCTCAGATAACTGAGAGTTAGTGTGAATGCACAGGAATGTATACAGACAGCTGTTACTGTTTAATTGTGGTTTACTATCCTGGTAAAGATGGCACAAGACACTTCCACAAGTCTATCACTGATAACCCGGTTGGATGGAACAAACTATGTTTCCTGGTCTATGAAATGCAGTTTACTTCTTCATAGAGAAGGTTTATGGAATGTAGTTCAAAATCCACCAGATGTAAATGCTTGTGATCCAGAAAATGAGGATGATCCCAAGAAGATTGCTTACTTTAAACAGAACAACGAACTTTGTATAATTGGACTAACACTGAGTGACCAGAAGCTAGTACATATTCATGGAGAACAGTCTGCTGCTAAGTGTTGGCAAAATTTGAAGAGATTTATGTTTGTGACAGTGGAGGTGCACAAATACATCTTACACGTAAACTGTTTCAAGCACATCTTCTGAAAGGTGGAGATATGTTAGCTCATTTAAACTTCATGAAAAGAACTTTCCAAGACCTACATGAAAAAGAACTAATATTTTCAGGGCTGCATCAAGTTTACATCATTCTGTCCTCATTGGATAAAAGTTATGATGATTATGTATCTTCACTGGAAGTCCTGCCCAGAGATAAACTGACATTAACTGACATAACTGGAAGATTGTTAGAAGAAGCAAGAAGACGGCAAGATAGAGACCAACTGAGAAAGGAACAAGAAGAGAATTTATCTTCAACTGCCTATACTATTAGGAAATGTTTTTCTTGTGGGGCTAGGGGACATATACCTAAATTCTGTAAGAAAAGAAAACAACAGAATACTAGTAATCACCAAAAGGCTAAAAAGAATGTTAGTTTAGCTATGTCTAGCAATTCAACAGTAAACAATAATTTGTGGGTTGTTGATAGTGGAGCATCACAGTGCATTACTAAAGATAGAAAAAGGTTTGTAAAGATGTCCACGAGTAAACAACTTGTTTCTTTGGCAAATGGATGGAAGATTAAAGCATCAGGTGAAGGTACTGCATATTGTTCTTGCATAAACGAACATTTAACTATGTTATATGTACCTAAACTGAAAATTAATTTATTATCAGTAAGGGCCTTAGTTAATCTTGGTTATGTAGTAACCTTTAGGGGAGATAACTCTATAATAGAGAAAGATGGTAAAAGGGTTACTGCTACTTTAAAAAATGATTTATATGTAATACATGATGAACAGTTGAAGATGGCTAACTCAGTTTATAACAATGTTAAGCCACATGATGAATGTATACATTTACTACACAGACGTCTAGGGCACATTAATTTCAAAATGCTCAAACAAACTGTTGAATTGTCAGAGGGAGTAAAATTGAAACCTTGTAGCAAGTATTGACATTGTAAAGCCCATATCACACAGCACCAACGGATGGAAAGAGGATGTAAAACGGAGAGAAACACTTCCATCCATTGGTTAACGCGATGCATCCGTTCTGTACTCACTGCGTCTGTTTTTCATACTCACTATCCGTCCAGCATCCGTCTACTGACATTTCACCCGCTCAAAAAGTTTTGAGCTGCACAAAATGTTTTGAGCGGATAAAGTATCCAACGCATCCATTACACATCTGCTACGCATATGGGGAACACCCGTTATATGTCCGTCGTCATCCGTTACGCATCCGCTATATCCACTAGGCATCCGCTGCGCATCCGTGCAACTCGCATCTGCTCCAGCGGAAAACGGACACAGGGAGGAAGCAAAACAGACATGGAACGGACATGCAGCGTTAGTAGCACGGACGTAGAAAGGATGAAAGCGGATGCAGCTCGCATATAAAGCATTAAAACGGAAAAACTGTTGGGGATGTATCTCGGATATTTAGGGTGTCTGCAGGATGTCTAGAGGATGCAAAAGGACACCTAGCGGAAAACCTATATTTCCTATAAAAAGGGGGAGAAATCACCTGGATCTCACTTTCAGTCCTGCAGCCCTGCAGTGCAGACCTCTTCAGCCTTCATCTTGCTCTTGCTCTTCCACAGCATGCAGTCATCTCCACCATGGATCATCACACACTCCGTTTGGTAGCCGCCATCATTCTACAACAGTGCGAAGCACTCTCCAGGCTCTTTCACCTGTTCTACGCGAAGAAAAGGAGGCGGACAAGAAGTGTCTGGGTCCAAAGATGGATCGCCAGAAGAGCAGAGTACAGACTGTATAACAAGCTGATGGTGGAGCTGAGGAACGAAGACCCTCGTGCATTCCAGAACATCATGAGGATGCCGCCAGCCATGTTTGACAAAGTTGTGGAACGGCTGAGACCCAGGTTGACCAAGGCAAACACTAACATCTGGCCCAGCCTCAACCTGGCCTCAGGGACCATGTACAGGAGCAAGCAGTACGCCTGGAGGGTGCCACACAACACCATCAGCATTGTGGTCAGAGAAGTGGTGCAGACCATCATCGAAGAATATCTGGAGGAGCTCCTCCAGTGCCCCTCCACTGAAGAAGGCTGGAAGAAAGTTGCAGAGCAGTGGTATCAGATGTGGAACTTCCCCCACACCGTTGGAGCCATAGATGGCAAGCACGTGGCCTGTAAACCTCCAGCCAACTCAGGGTCCACTTATCACAACTACAAAGGCTTCTTCAGCATCATCCTCTTCGCCATAGTTGATGCTGACTACAAGTTCATGTACATTGATGCTTCAGGCAACGGGTCAGCTTCAGATGCCCAGGTATACAACGCTAGTGACCTCAAGGAGGGGCTGGAAGGCAACCTTATCATGGGCTTCCCAGATCCAGACCCCCTGCCCAACGACACACAAGATGTGCCCTACTTCATCGTGGGGGATGATGCCTTCTCCCTCAGAACCTACCTCATGAAGCCCTACACTTCCAGATGCCTCACCCATGAAGAGAGGATCTTCAACTACAGGTTGTCCAGGGCAAGGCGGGTGGTGGAGAATGCCTTTGGCATCCTGGCCAACAGGCCTGGTGAATGGAGGCAAGGGCGAAACCTGATAGATACTGTGGATGTGCAAGGCCCCAACAGAGCTTCACGTGAAGGGAAGAAGCAGCGCAACCTCCTGAAACACTGGTGCAACTCCCCAGCTGGAGCAGTGGAGTGGCAAGACAGGATGGTAGATGCTAAATGGATGCTTCCTTCAGCCTGTCTCATCACACTGATGAGATTGTGCCATGGATGTTGAGTGGCCCTACAATGAACAGGGCATTTAATAAAGAGTTGTGTTTATGTTTATGATTACATTGATATTGATAATAAAGGGCCATAGGTGTGGCACCTGGGAGGGTGGACAATACAGTCCCACAATGCTTTCACTGGAGGTTTATCTATCCCACAGCTATTACCCATTCCACAGGTATCCCTGCCCATCCCACTGCAATCCTAACCCATCCCACAGCTATTACCCATACCACAGGTATCCCTGCCCATCCCACTGCTATCCTTACCCATCCCACAAGCATGCAAAGGCTTAAACCATTTCTAAAAGTTTCCACCAAGACTTTATTGACTAAAAGAACTGAACCAAGTGTGTGAAGCAAAGATAAACTTTATTAATAACAAACTGTAAAACAAAATGACCCAAGTAAAGTATCCCAAGCAAAGATAAAGTCAACAGGTAGCAAGCCAGTCTCTGGCACTCTTCTCAGTCACTCTGAGGCATGCCCATAGTCTCAGGGGTGAAGGGTGCAGGTGCTGTGGAGGTGCCTGCTGCTGGAGTGCTGGTCTGAGGTGCCATTGGGGTGCCTGGCCCTGAGAGGACAACAGGGGATGGTGTGTGGAGGGAGCTCTCCGAGACCTGGCTCAGTCCTGTGATGTTGAGAGCCCCTTCCTCCATGACATGGGGTGTCAGTCCCAAGACCGATGACAGATGTTCTGAGGCCGGGCTTGACTGTGGGGTGGAGGAAGGAGGAGTGTAGTGGGGCTGTCTGGTCTGCAGCTGAGTGAGGTGAGGCGTGGGTGGCATCTGTGGCATGGGTGGCATCTGTGGCATTGGTGGCATTGGTGGCATTGGTGGCATCGGTGGCATCGGTGGCATCGGTGGCATCGGTGGCATCGGTGGCATCGGTGGCATCGGTGGCATTCGATGAATCTGTGCCTGGACTGGGAAGGGCTGCCTGTGCTGCTGGAACTCCTGGTAGCCATAGCCTTGGTAGGAGAGGGTCTGTTGAAAGCCTTGGAAGGGCTGTGACATCACCTGGGGTGGAGGAGCAGACCTGGACTGGGTGGGAGCAGGTTCAGCTGGGTCTGGAGGGTTGTGCAGAAGACCTGTGATCCTCTCCTTTATCACCTGGTACTGTGATTCGGACGTGTCCATGAGGTTCTGCTTGATGTAGGTGAGGAAGGGCTTGTGGTTTGAGGATGTTATGTCAGTGTGTACTAGCTGGGAGAGGAGATCTATGCTGCTTTTGATGGTATCCCTGATCTCCAGCAGGACAGTGTGGCTCTGTCCCTCTGGTCTGCCTCTCTGCCTGCTTTCTGTGGAGGTGGAGCTGGGGGTGGGGGTGGGTTTGTCTCTGGTGGCAGTGCCCTCTCCTTGCTCCCACTTCATCTGGGGGTCATTCCCGCACTCCGCCATGGGGAGTGCAGCTGTCGGGGGGGTCTCCATCGTGGGACGCTCCACAGATACCTGCCTGGACACAGGAGCTGACTCTTGGCCAGAAGAGGACTGGCTCTCTGTGGGCTGCCTGAGAGAGAGGGTAGACAGAGTTGTTGCTCGGAGGGTAGAGAGAGGGGATCCTCAGTGGAGGATCTCACCCTCCAAGAAGCTGCACTTGGCCATCAAATAGCTCTCCAGGTTGGTGAGCTTGACCATGGCCTGGCCAGATTTCTTGAGGTGCAGCTTCCCATACCAGGTGTGCGTGTGCTTCCACCACCCGAAGAGGACCTCCGAAGTGTAGCCCAGGCTCTCTGCCTTCTGTCTCCAAGCCGCCTGCTTCCTCTTGGTGTCTTGATAGAGCCTGTGTCCCTTCCGCCATAGGTACTCGTTCTCCCTCAGCTATTCGAGCACCTCATCCTCATGTTCCTCTTCGATGGAGTATTGCCTCCTCTCCCTATCTCATGTATGCCTCTTCCTCCCTCTGGCAGGGCCTTCTGGGCCCTCATCAGAGGGGCTTCGAGATTCTAAGGGCTGCTCCACCACACTACCACCACCAGCAGCAGCAACAACAACAGCAGCAGCAAAAGCAGCAAAAGCAGCACCAGCAGCACCAGCAGGACCAGCAGCACCAGCAGCACCAGGATCAGAAGCAGCAGAGTAAGCACCAGCAGCACCAGCAGAACCAGGAGCACCAGCAGCACCAGTAGGACCAGCAGCACCAGCAGGACCAGGAGCAGCACTAGCAGAGTAAGCACCAGCAGAAGCACCAGCACCAGGTGTAGCACCAGCAGAAGCTCCAGCACCAGCAGAGTCAGGGCCAGGGGGTGGGATGGTGGCCCTGTCCTTCTTGCTAGGGCTGGCAGAAGATGGCACAGGCTTCCTCTTCTTCCCCATGGTTGTTGGCTGGAGATGTGTCTGGCAGCAAGTCTTTCCTCTGAATGGTGACCTGCTTGCAAGCTGCATCCTTTTATATCCACGGGGCTGATGCAATGCACCCTCCCCGCATGTGTAGTGAACGATTTGCATCCGCTCGGCATCCACTCGGCATCCGTTCCTTCCACTGCACGTCCGCTTTGCTGTGCTCCCTCGGAAGCCCTGCGGATGTGCCATCCACTTCCATCCACTTCCATCCGCTAGGCTTCCATGGAGCATCCGCTTAACATCCTGGCTATGTCCTCCCCCCGTCCGTTCCTTTCCATTGTTGTCCGCTCTGTTTGTGAAAATTTGGGGCACTTTTGAGAGCGGATAACAATGGATGGAAAATTTTCTCATCTGCTGTGTCCTTTTTACATACTTTGTGTATCCATTGGCCTATGTGACAGGCCCTTAATGCTTGTAGTCAAGAAAAGAGTAAAGTTACTCCTGCAAACAGACTAAATGGGTTTAAGACCAAAGAACCTTTAGAGGTTGTATTTGCTGACATAATTGGTCTTAAGAAACCAAGTTTAGGAGGTGCCTGTTATATTTTGAGTATTATGGACCGTTACTCAAGATACGGTTTCTGCTTTCTTATGAAGAACAAAACAGAAGCATTCCAACATTTACATAATTGGCTAAGGTTTGCTGAGAGAAAAATGAAAAGTAAAGTAATTACTTTAGTAACTGATAAGGGGACTGAGTTTGTTTACAAAAGATTCCAAAATATGTTAAAATTGGCTGGTGTTGAGCATAAACGTCCTGCACCTTACAGACCACAACATAACTCGTTTATAGAACAAAGAGGGCAAACATTACAAGCCATGGCTCGCACTATGTTATCTGACTCAGGTTTACCTGAAACACTGTGGGTAAGGCCATAATGTGTAGTAACCATGTTTTAAATAATGTAGTAAATACAACAACTGGAGAATTGCCATTCACTCGTTGGCATGGCAGAAAACCAAATTTAAGTTATTTACACACATTTGGAGCTCCAGCATGGGTGCATATTCCCTCACAAGTAAGACTGAAAGGGCAACATAGAGCTAAGAAATTATTTTTTGTGGGTTATGAGGCCAACCACAGATCATTTAGATTTTGGGATCAAGGCACAGCTCATGTTTATTGTAGTGCTAGTGCAAAATTTCTTGAGCAGGTTGGATGGCATAAACTGGAACAGGAATCCAGCAATGATATTATTATTGACACCCAAATAGTCCCTAAGGATAAAATCAGTACACCCCAAAGCCATTAAAGAGGAAGGACAGGAGGAAGTAGAGAATAGGGACAGGAAGAGATAGAAGAACAGGAGCAGGTGGCACAGGAAAGTCCACCAGGAAGTCCTGTATTACCAAGATGTTCAACCCGAGTAACACGACCCACCTGATAGATATCAGGCTAGTGATGTATGCCAAGTGAATACAGTTCCAAGTAACTATAGTGAACTGAAAATGTATCCTGCTAAGGATCAGACTGCTTGGCATCTGAGACCCAGGTTGACCAAGCGGAGCACCAACTTCCGGCCCAGCCTGGAACCTGGGCTCAAGGTGGCACTGACTCTGCGCCACCTGGCCTCAGGGACCACATACAGGAGCAAACAGTACGGCTGGAGGGTGCCACACAACACCATCAGCATTGTGGTCAGAGAAGTGGTGCAGGCCATCATCGAAGAATACCCAGAGGAGCTCCTCCAGTGCCCCTCCACTGAAGAAGGCTGGAAGAAAGTTGCAGAGCAGTGGTATCAGAAGTGGAACTTCCCCCACACCGTTGGAGCCATAGATGGCAAGCACGTGGCCTGCAAATCTCCAGCCAAGTCAGGGTCCACTTATGACAACTACAAGGGCTTCTTCAGCATCATCCTCTTTGCCATGGTCAATGCAGACTACAAGTTCATGTACATCGATGCTTCAGGCAACGGCTCATCTTCCGATGCCCAGGTATACAACGCAAGTGAACTCAAGGGTAGGCTGGAACGCAACCTCATCATGGGCTTCCCAGATCCAGACCCCCTGCCCAACGACACACAAGATGTGCCCTACTTCATCGTGGGGGATGATGCCTTCTCCCTCAGAACCTACCTCATGAAGCCCTACACTTCCAGGTGCCTCACCCGTGAAGAGAGGATCTTCAACTACAGGTTGTCCAGGGCAAGGCGGGTGGTGGAGAACGCCTTTGGCATCCTGGCCAACAGGTTCCAGGTACTTCTCACCACCATGAATCATGGCCAGAGACCGTGAGGAACATCGTGGAAGCTTGCTGCATCCTGCACAATCTCATGCGCACCCGCTACCCAGTTTTGCAGAACAGGCTTGTGGACCTCCAACAAGGCAATGGGGACATGGACCCTGGTGAATGGAGGCAAGGGCGAAACCTGATAGATACTGTGGATGTGCAAGGCCCCAACAGAGCTTCACGTGAAGGGAAGAAGCAACGCAACCTCCTGAAACACTGGTGCAGCTCCCTAGCTGGAGCAGTGGAGTGGCAAGATAGGATGGTAGATGCTAAATGGATGCTTCCTTCAGCCTGTCTCATCACACGGATGAGATTGGGCCATGTATGTTTGGTTGGCCTACCATGAAGAGGGTGTTTAATAAAGAGTTGTGTTTATGTTGACATGTGTGGATAATTATAACATTATTATTGATAATAAAGGGCCGTAGGTGTGGCACCTGGGAGGGTGGACCATAGAGTCCCACTATGCTTGCACTGGAGGTTTATCTATCCCACAGCTATTACCCATCCCAAACATATCCCTGCCCATCCCACAGGTATCCTAACCCATCCCACAGCTATTACCCATCCCACATGTATCCTAACCCATCCCACAGCTATTACCCATCCAACAGGTATCCTAACCCATCCCACAGCTATTACCCATCCCACAAGCATGCAAAGGCTTAAACCATTTCTAAAAGTTTCCACCAAGACTTTATTTAATGAAATAAATGAAGCAAGTGTGTGAAGCAAAGATAATCTTTCTTAATAACAAGCTGTAAAAACAAAATGACCCAAGTGTCCCAAGCAATGATAAAGTCAACAGGTAGCCACCCATTCTCTGGCACATTTCTCAGTCACTCTGCAGGTGCTGTGGAGGTGGCTGGAGTGCTGGTCTGAGGCGCCATTGGGGTGCCTAGCCCTGAGCGGACAACAGGGGATTGTGTGTGGAGGAAGCTCTCAGATAGCTGGCTCAGTCCTGTGATGTTGGGAGCCCCTTCCTCCAGGACATGGGGTGTCAGTCCCAAGACCGATGACAAATGTTCTGAGGCCGGGCTTGGCTGTGGGGTGGAGGAAGGAGGAGTGTAGTGGGGATGTCTGGTCTGAATGAGGTGAGGTGATCGAGGTGAGGCATGGGTGGTATTGGTGGAATCGGTGGCATCGGTGACATCAGTGGCACCGGTGGCCTATGATGTACCTGAGCCTGGACTGGGAAGGGCTGCCTGTGCTGCTGGAGCTCCTGGTAGCCGTAGCCTTGCTAGGTGAGGGCCTGTGGAAAGCCTTGGAAGGGCTGTGACATCACCTGGGGTGGAGGAGCAGACCTGGACTGGGTGGGAGCAGGTTCAGCTGGGTCTGGAGGGTTGTGAAGAAGACCGGTGATCCTGTCCTTTATCACCTGGTACTGTGATTCAGACATGTCCATGAGGGCCTGTTTGACATAGATGAGGAAGGGCTTGCAGTTGGAGGATGGTATGTCGAAGTGGACCAAGTGAGAGAGGAGATCTATGCTGCTTCTGATGGTGTCCCTGATCTCCAGCAGGACAGTGTGGCTCTGCCTCTCCGGTCTGCCTCTCTACCTGCTTTCTGTGGAGCAGGAGCTGGGGGTGTATGTGGGTTGGTTTCTGGTGGAATGCCCTCTCCTTGCTCCCACTGCGTCAGGGGATCCTCCATGCCCTCCGCCATGGGGCGTGCAGCTGTTGGGGGGGGTCTCCGTCATGGCACACTCCACAGATACCTGCCTGGACACAGGAGCTGACTCTTGGCCAGAACAGGACTGGCTCTCTGCGGGTTCCTGAGAGAGAGGGTTGTCAGAGGGGCTGCTCCTCAGTAGCAGATCTCACCCTCCAAGAAGCTGCACTTGGCCATCACGTAGGTCTCTCGGTCCATCAGCTTGACCGTGGCCTGGCCAGATTTCTTGAGGTGCAGCTTCCCATACCAGGTGTGCATGTGTTTCCACCAGCCGAGGAGCACCTCCGAAGTGTAGCCCAGGCTCTCCACCTTTTCTCTCCAAGAAGCCTGCTTCCTTTTGGTGTCTCAATAGAGCCTGTGTCCCTTCCGCCAAAGATACTCGTTCTCCCTCAGCCATTCCAGCACCTCAACCTCATGTTCCTCTTCGATGGAGTATTGCCTCCTCTCCTGTTCTCATTCTCACGTATGCCTCTTCCTCCCTCTGGCAGGGCAATCTGGGCCCTCATCACAGGGGCTTCGAGGTTGTAGGGGCTGCTCCACCACACCACCACCACCACCAGCAGCAACAAGAACAGTAGTAGCAAAAGCAGGACCAGCAGGACCAGCAGGACCAGCAAGACCAGCAGCACCAGGATCATCAGCAGCAGAGTAAGCACCAGCAGGACCAGCAGGACCAGGATCATCATCAGCAGAGTAAACACCAGCAGCACCAGCAGCACCAGCAGCACCAGCAGCACCAGGAGCAGCACCAGCAGAGTAAGCACCAGCAGAAGCACCAGCACCAGCACCAGGAGCAGCGCCAGCAGAGTAAGCCCCAGCAGAAGCACCAGCACCAGGAGCAGCACCAGCAGTAGCCCCAGCACCAGGAGCAGTGCCAGCAGAGTAAGCACCAGCAGAAGCACCAGCACCAGGAGCAGCGTCAGCAGAGTAAGCAGCAGCAGAAGCTCCAGCACCAGAAGAGTCAGCCCACGCAGCAGAAGCCCCAGCAGAAGCAGAGTCAGGGCCAGGGGGTGGGATGGTGACCCTGTCCTTCTTGCCAGGGCTGGCAGCAGATGGCAGAGGCTTTCTCCTCTTCCCCATGGTTGTTGGCTGGCTGGCTGGCTGGCTGGCTGGAGCTGTGTCTGGCAGCAGGTCTTTCCTCTGAATGATGACCTGCTTGCGAGCTGCTTCCCTTTATATCCGCGGGGCTGACGCAATGCATCCTTCCCACATGTGCAGTGAATGCTTTGCATCTGCTAGGCATCCGCTAGGCATCCGTGATGCATCCGCTGTATCTGCTCGGCATCCGCTCTGCATCCGTTCCTTCTGCTGCGCGTCCGCTTCGCTGTGCTCCCCCAGAAGCCCTGCGGATGTGCTATCCGCTTCCATCTGCTTTCATCTGCTAGGTTTCCATGGAGCATCCGCTTTACATCCTGGCTACATCCTCCCCCCATCCGTTCCTTTCCGTTGTTGTCCGCTCTGTTTATGCAAATTCGGGGCACTTTTGAGAGCGGATAACAACGGATGGAACATTTTCTCGTCCGCTGTCCTTTTTAAATACGTTGCATCCGTCAGCCTATGTGACAGGCCCTTTAGACTATTAGACTTGATATTTTAAAATTCAAAACTTGAAACAAAGAATACAAACTGCTAGCATTTTGTTTTAGAGGTACTCAGTGCTGATGATCTTTATGGTTTCTTCTTCATCCCGAGGGTTTTGCCTTGATATTAAATACAGGTTATGGCGCTTTGGTGCAAATTCTGTATGCAAAATTCTATCTGAAAGTTAACAATGTCTTGCTCTGCAGCATGAAAAACCTGTCTGAGTAGCAAATGGCATTCAACAGCAACACCTTTCTTCTGCAACTTTCTGATACCTTGGCAAATTAAGCACCGTTCAATCTTGGTGTTGCAGCACATCCCAGAAAAATGTTCTTGAATAGAGAACAAGAATGGCTTATTAATTAGGCCTTTTTTTTTTTTTTTGTCAAAAAGCTCTCGTCCAGGTGCTCCAATAGCATATAATGCTTGCTTCCGAACTACCAACCTGCACAGTCACTGGGTCAGTAATAAAAGCAGAAGAGACACTGATAAAGGGGGAGCAAGCAAGGCAAGAGGAGGCAGAAAAAGAACAGGTGCAACATTAGGGATAATTTGCTTGGCTGTTAACTCACTTATTTTTTATTAGCATCCATGTTGCTTGCAGGAGATATCATAAGATTATCTCTCCCAAAAGAAACAGTTGCCATTTTATGTTTCTATCCAATATAAGGTTTCAGTTATTCAGAATTCTGGGAGTTGAAGTCCTCCAAATTTAAAATTGCCAAGATTGGAGACTCCTGGTCCAACCGCTCTATTCAAGCAAAGCAATCCACTCCTTACTCCCCTCCAGGCTTGGTTGTTTGTTCCACATTTCAGACTGATACACCACAACCTGCAGTTGTTACATACAGTCATTTCACATTTGTTTGTTCTTATGGAAAAGGGAGGGGAAAAAACTTTATGCCTAAGCAAACAAATCCTCACCCACTATGATTTTATTTTATGCCTTGCACAAATGCTAAATTTTCCCCAAATGTACCAACTTTTTTTTTCTTTTTCCTCCAAAGTGTCCACTTTTCAATATTTAAAAAAATAGATAAAAAAGAACAGACATGCACCATGGTCCGACCGTAGGTGCACTTGATATCTGCAGGCAACTTCATCATACTGGGAAATGGCTGCATGGATTTTGTCAAGGAAATGAACTTCCACTTTGATCTTGAAAGCCTATGATTTATTTTATTTTTCTTTTTTGTTATTTCCTCATATTGGAACAGCACACAATCATGGGAATTATAGAGGATGACACAAAATCCAAGGCAGGTCAGTTTTGAAATCTCTGCATTGTAGTGCATCAGTATCACAATGGACAATTCTGGGTTGTTTTTTTAATGAAAACTGCTTTTTATTTTGTAGATTTTTATAAGTGAAAGAAACAAGCCATGAAATATACATATGAATACAATATATTCCATGTGAAATATGTGTAATGAAGCATCCTTTTTTTCAGAGAAATGGTTTCAAGGCACTGTAGTTTCGAACAGAGCTGCCTAGTTAATTGTTGCATTTTAATTATTTTAATGTTATCTTATATTGGATCTTAGAGACTTGCACATCATAAAGTGACTAAAAAGAAAAACTAATTATAGGCTATTACTCAGATGAATTTTCATGAGAAATGATTTTCAAAGACAAAAAGTAGGTTTTGAATGCATTTAAAAAGCCTTTTCAACTTCTCTCTACCATGTATCCATTTATGATGAAGATGGTGACTTCTTTATTTCTTGCTCCTCGGGGCTAATATTCTCTTTTTTGGTTCCTGGTTGCACCATAATCATCCAGACATCACATAGCAAAGACATATGGTGCCAAATACATTTTTCCATAATTGCTGATTTCTGTATAAGCAGATTTATTCATCTGTTTATCTTATTCTGACTTGAAATTATATGTAATAATACCAGAGGTGGTATACAGCAGGTTCTGACCAGTTCTGTAGAACCGGTAGCGGAAATTTTGAGTAGTTCAGAGAACCAGCAAATACCACTTCTGACTGGAGATTTTACACTATCCTTTCCCTGCCATGCCCACCAAGCCACGCCCACAGAACCAGTAGTAAAAAAAAAATAAATCCCACCACTGAATCATATAGTATATGTTGGAGACTGGTTCACAGCACTAATATTTGCCATGTAATTGAAAGAAACAAATATGAACAAGTGTATAAAAAAGGAAGGTAGCAATTATTTTAGGGTTGTAATTGCTATAATAAACATTGTTGAACTTCCAAAATGTCTATGTAAACCACCATTTCCCAACCTGATACCAACCTGTTGTATTGGGATTATAATTCCCAAATCAGTAGTTAGGTTTTGGGGACACTCTGTGACCTGGAATCCCAATACATCTGGAAAGTTCTCAGAGATTCTAATGCTTTCTATTAGCCCAATCAATCATGGGAAGCATACATTAAAGGAAACTCACCAGAAAAATAGTTGAGCCATACTTCAGAACTGAAAAAAACACACTCAGCCAGACTAATAAACAACAAGCTTGCACAGTAAGTATAGATTTGGCCATATGGCATATATAGCTCTGGCCAATCCTTGCCACTACCTCTTACTATCCTGTTTCTAAACCATCAGTATGTCTAATTATAAGATCCATACTGCAAAATAACTAGAATTAAAATGAAAAAAGAAAAAGAAGAAAGGTCCTTTAATTTAAAGGAAGGTCTTTTAATATCCTTAAATTTACAGTAAAATGGCATGATAAGAAAACCACTATGGAATAATAGACAATAGTGCTGGCTTTAATCTAAATAGCAAATCTAGATAGCAAATAAAAAGCAACTAGAAG
>BLBF01000020.1:54912159-54922264 GCA_015471245.1 Laticauda colubrina | reverse complement strand
AACAGCACACACACACACACACACACACACACACACACACACACACACACATATATATATATATATATATATATATATATATATATATATATACACACACACACACACACACATACGTGTGTGTGTGTGTGCTCTTCAGCTTCCTTCGGGTATTATCCCACGTCATTGTAGTGCTTTTAAAGTTGTAGCAACGTTTCAGCAGAATCTCATCTGCCATCATCAGGCTTCTGTATTGAGTTTGTATGTGGGTCAGAGTCTCACAGCCGTTGGTTTTAAATTTGAGGCTAGCCTATGCTGTGCCAGGATGGTTTTTTTTCTTCATCCTGATTGGTTGGGAGTCTTGGTATGTGTTTATTGGACTTGGAGTTTGATTGATTGGTGTTTCTGGTTTCTTCTGTCTGTTTTGTGGCTTTGATTGGCTGGCAAGACTCTGTTCCCGCACTGGAGGCTTTCAGTGCAGCTTGGCTTCGTGTGAAAGGATGGCTGTTATCTATTAGGAAGCCAGGTTTCATCTGGGTGCCTGGTGGAGGTTTGTTTGAGCTGGAGGGGGAGTCTGTTTGTGCCCAGGTGTTTGCCTGGCTTGTGGTGTGGAGATTAAAAAAAGACCTGACAGCATGAATAGAAGAGATGATTCCAGCAGACTGTCAATCATTTGGAAACCTGCACTCTCAAATAGAAAGATCTCCACGCCACAAAACAGACAAACACCTGAGCACAGACAGACTCCCTTTGATGCCTCCAACTCAAACACCCCCACACCTGAGCACAGACAGACTCCCTCTGATGCCTCCAACTCAAACACCCCTACACCTGAGCACAGACAGACTCCCTCTGATAGCTCCAACCTAAACACCCCCCTACCAGGCACCCAGGTGAAACCCAGCTTACTAATGAATAGCAGCTTGCTAATGAAGAGCAGCCGTCCCTTCACACAGAGCCAAGCTGCACTGAAAGCCTCCAACACAAGAACAGAGTGTTGCCAGCCAATCAAAGCCACAAAACAGACAGAAGAAACCAGAAACACCAATCAATCAAACTCCAAGTCCAATGAACACAGATCCAGGCTCCCAGCCAATCAGAATGGACCAGCCTCAAATTTGAAACCAGGAACTAACTCTATATAGAAGCCTGAGGATGGCAGATGAGATTCTGCTCATCATTTTTATACTAGTTGTTTCAGGTGTTGTGGTGGGTTATTGGGAATTTTCTTGTCATTTTCTAATTTTTTCAGTTTTTTTGAGAGTTTATCATTTTTATAAGTATTTTCAGTTTCAGCTCTCCAAGTTGTAAGTTGTTTAATCTTATCCCAAAGTAGAGGGTGGATTTTGCTGCTCAATTCCAGGTGTAGTGCTGGCAAATCTTTGTTTAACTGATCTAATTGGAATCTTTTACTGTGAACTTCATTTCTGAGTAGAGCTATCTCTGTTCTTTTCAGGACATATTTGGTAGCTGCTGTGTTCTTATGAAATGTTAATTTGAAGCAGGTTGGTGTTACATTGTTGTCTCTGCAGCTGCATAGGAATTTTAGGTCACATAGTATTCCTGCTCTTTTAACTTCCAGCTTCTCACACTTTTGATCTGGCTGTATATTTCCTCCCCGTAGAGGTCAGATATTTTTTTTTTTAAGCTTTATATATATATGTTTTTTTAAGTTTTCCCGGGTACTTACACGAATCGCACGTCATTGTAGTGCTTTTAAAATTGTAGCAACGTTTCAGCAGAATCTCATCTGCCATCATCAGGATTCTGTATGGAGTTCGTATGTGGGTCAGGCTATCACAGGCATCGGTTTTAAATTTGAGGCTGGCCTATTGCTGTGCCAGGATGTTTTTTTTCTACATCCTGATTGGTTGGGAGTCTTGGTCTGTGTTTTTTGGACTTGGAGTTTGTTTGATTGGTGTTTCTGGTTTCTTCTGTCTGTTTTGTGGCTTTGATTGGCTAGCAACACTGCGTTTCTTTATTGGAGGCTTTCAGTGCAGCTTGGCTTCGTGTGAAAGGACGGCTATTATCGATTAGGAAGCCAGGTTTCATCTGTGTGCCTGGTTGGGGTGTTTTTGAGCTGGAGGTATCAGAGGGAGTCTGTTTGTGCCCAGGTGTTTGTCTTGCTTTTGGTGTGGAGATCTTTCTATTTGAGAGTGCAGGCTTCCAAATGATTGACAGTCTGCTGGAATCATCTCTTCTATTCATGCTTTCAGGTCTTTTTTCAATCTCTATGGCTTCTCTGATGATTCTGTGGCTGGGGTTTTCAATAGTGGCTAGGGTTTTAGTGCCATTGAAGTTGATGTTGTGACCTGTGGTTTTCATGTGTTGGACTAGTGAGGAGGTGTGTTCCAGCTTTTTTACTGAATTTTTGTGTTCATCCAGGCGGGTACTTATTCTTCTATTGGTCTGTTCAATGTATGTGGCCGGGCATGATGCACAGGGAACTTCGTATATACCTTGGTTTTCCAGGTCAGTTTTGTCTTTGGGTTTTTTAAGGATGGCTGCTATTTTTTTGTCTGTTTTGAAGGCAGTCTTGATGTGATGCCTGTATAGTATCTCACTGATTTTGTCTGTAGTACCTCTTATGTAGGTGAAAAGCTATGAGAAGCTGGAAGTTAAAAGAGCAGGAAACCTGAAATTCCTATGCAGCTGCAGAGACAACAATGTAACACCAACCTGCTTCAAATTAACATTTCATCAAGGCACAGCAGCTACTAAACGTATCCTGAGAAGAACAGAAATGGCTTTACTCAGAAACAAAGTTCACAGTAAAAGATTCCAATTGGATCAGTTAAACAAAGATTTGCTAGCACTACACCTGGAATTGAGCAGCAAAATCCACTCTCTACTTTGGGATAAGATAAAACAACTTACAACTTGGAGAGCTGAAACTGAAACCACTTACAAAAATGAAAAACACTTAAAGAAACTAAAGAAATTAGAACATGACAAGAAAACCCCCAACAACTCACAACAACACCTGAAACAATTAATATATAATGTTTCCAACAGAGAACTCAACAAAACAGAAACAGATGTCCTAACCAAAGGATTCAATTATGCCATAGCACCCAAAAAGATCCCCACAGAATCCATCATATGTGCAGTAGAATCCAGCCTAACCAAATTAAATACAGATGAAGCTGACAGAATAAGACACCAGGTTACTAACATCTTATGCACAGCCAAACCACCGAAAAATAAGTTGCAAAAAGATGAATTCAGAGCGCTACAAACCCTGAAAAATGATAATACCATAATAATACTCCCAGCAGACAAAGGGAATGCCACAGTAGTAATAGATAGAAAAGACTACGAAACAAAATTGACAGACCTACTCCAAGACTCCACATACAAACCTATAAACATAGACCCAACCACATATCTGGAAAAATTAACCAAGAAGAAAATTATAACCAGCCACATAAGCAAAGAAATCCAACAGACGATCATCCCAAGAGAAAAATCTTCTAGATGCCCCAAATTATACGGCCTCCCAAAAATACACAAAGAAGGCATACCTCTCAGACCCATAGTGAGCTCCAAAGGAGCACCATTACAAAACCTAGCTAAACACTTAGCAAAACAACTACAGCCCCATGCTGAAACCACAGCTTCATATGTACAAAACCCATACCACTTCTTAGAAATGATCAAAGATCTACACGTGGAATAAGAAGATCTGCTTGTAAGTTTTGACGTGGTTTCACTATTCACTCAAGTCCCTATAAAAGAAACTCTTGAAATCATCAAAAATAAATACTAACCAGCTAAACACCTCATGGAACTAACAGAACACTGCCTAACCAACACATATTTCATATAAAAAGGACAAAAATACAAGCAAATTGAAGGAGCCCCTATGGGATCACCACTGTCACCCGTCATTGCAAACCTGTTCATGGAAGAATTCGAATCCAGAGCCCTGGCTAATGCCACCCACAAACCTAAACTATGGCTAACATACATCGATGACACATTTGTGATTTGGCCCCATGGAAAAGAAAACCTAAACAATTTCCTAACACACCTAAACAGCACACACCCCAAAATCAAGTTCACCATGGAAACGGAAATAAACAAACAAGTACCATTCCTAGATGTACTAATCTACAAAAGAACAGATAGCACACTGGGACACACCGTATACCAGAAGAAAACACACACCAACCGCTACCTCAACACCCAATCCCACCACCACCCAGCACAGATAAATTCCGTAGCGAAAACACTAATTACCAGAACCAAACGCCTGGCAGATAAGACACATATAAAGACTGAACTATGCACCCTGACTAAAGTATTGACAGCCAACGGCTTCCACAAAAACAAAATCACCAGCCTGATCCACAAAAACACACCAAGACATAACAGAGACCTAGAAGATCAACAGACCTATGGAACAGCTGTCCTGCCCTACATAAGAGGTACTACAGATAAAATCAGTAAGATACTACACAGGCATCACATCAAGACTGCCTTCAAAACAGACAAAAAAATAGCAGCCATCCTTAAAAACCCCAAAGACAAAATTGACCTGGAAAACCAAGGCATATACGAAGTTCCCTGTGCATCATGCCCGGCCACATACATTGGACAGACCAATAGAAGAATAAGTACCCACTTGGATGAACACAAAAATGCAGTAAAAATGCTGGAACACACCTCCTCACTCGTCCAACACATTAAAACCACAGGTCACAACATCAACTTCAATGGCACTAAAACCCTGGCCACTATTGAAAAGACCAGCCACAGAATCATCAGAGAAGCCATAGAGATTGAAAAAAGACCTGAAAGCATGAATAAAAGAGATGATTCCAGCAGACTGTCAATCTTTTGGAAGCCTGCACTCTCAAATAGAAAGATCTCCACACCACAAGCCAGGCAAACACCTGGGCACAAACAGACTCCCTCTGATACCTCCAGCTCAAACACCCCCCCCACCAGGCACCCAGATGAAACCTGGCTTCCTAATAGATAATAGCCGTCCTTTCACACGAAGCCAAGCTGCACTGAAAGGCTCCAGTGCAGGAGCAGAGTGTTGCCAGCCAAGCAAAACCAGAAAACAGACAGAAGAAACCAGAAACACCAATCAAAAAACTCCAAGTCCAATAAACACAGACCAAGACTCCCAACCAATCAGGATGTAGAAAAAAACATCCTGCCACAATAATAGGCTAGCCTCAAATTTAAAACCAACGGCTGTGAGACCCTGACCCACATATAAACTCAATACAGAAGCCTGATGATGGCAGATGAGATTCTGCTGAAATGTTGCTACAACTTTAAAAGCACTGCAATGACATGGGATAATACCCAAAGGAAGCTGAACAGCACATTTCTAAGTACCCGCGAAAACTTTTTTAAAATATATATATATATATATATATATATATATAGATATATATTGCAAAAGAAGAATCATGTAGCAAAATTTGAAATGTGCAAAAAGAAAAAGATAATTGCATAGTGACACAGAAGTCTCTTTGAATAGAATTTAGTTGAATTATATTAATAGGAAGCAAAGTTGAATCATATAAATAGGAAGCAAATTTTTCACAAAAAGGGCTTAAATTGTATGCCTTTTATTTCCCCATTTCACTTTCAATACAATCTTGGCCCCATTTATATTTTCATTGTTTCACAGTCTTTCAAGAAACTATCTTAATATTTGTGCAAATATTTGTGTTGCTGAGATTTGTCTTGCTTCTCAGTAAAAAATATTAGACAAAGGTACTTTTGCTGTCAAATACCTGAACAACATTCAAGATCAAAGCAAAGAGGATAACAATTTTACCCTGGGGTCTCCAAAACAGAGGCCTGATTATATCCTTTTCTCTGGTTGGCCAAGCTTTGCAACTCCTTTCTTCGATGACTAAGATGACTCCCCTAACCTTCCAGCCTTAAAAAAGACACAAGATCATTCCATTCTATAGGCTGAACACTTTGCTGGACCATCCAGAAGCTGGGGTGTTTCTTTATCCCAGAGGTGGTATTCAGCAGATTCTGATCAGTTCTGGAGAACCGGTAGTGGACTTTGAGTTGTTCAGAAAACCAGCAAATACCACATCTGATTGGAGATTTACAGTATCCTTCCTCTGCCACACCCACTAAGCCACACTCACAGAACCGGTAGTAAAAAAAAATTGAATCCCACCACTGCCTTATCCCTAACTCACCTTAAAAGTGGTGGAAAAGAATATTTTTAAGAAGTAATGTGATGAAAACCTTGAGGTTATGAAGTTGACAAAGTTAAATCATCTGAAATTTTTATTCCACTACCCCTACTATTTGAACTCTATTCTGTCAAAATAAAACAAAATCAAGATAAGACAAAGTAAGATAAAATGATAAAATAAGTTAGGGTAAGATACAGCAAGGCAGCGGTCTCCAACCTTGGCAACTTTAAGACTTATGGACTTCAACTCCCAGAATTCCTCAGCCAGCTTTGAAGTCCACAAGTCTTAAAGTTGCCAAGGTTGGAGACCCCTGAAATAAGGTAAGGTGTGATAAGGTGAGGTGAAATGGAGAGGAGAGAAGAGTTTTCTTGATTTTCAATTAACACCTATAGACACATGTCTTGTAAAAAAAGTATTTCAAAGGAGCTCAGAACAAAACAGTTTACCTTCATATCTTGAAGTACGAACCCCAAATCAAAGTGAATTGTTCTGTTTTTGAATCTATAATCTCCAATTTGAAAACAAATATCTACGCATCAGTCACCCTTCTAGAACTGAAGCAAAATCTTGAAGCTAAGTTAATGTGGCAGCCTAGAAGAGAGCACAACTCCATTTAAAGCAGACACTCAGTTTCTGGAATCCCAGAATCGTCAAGCACAAAATATCTCCACCTTTTCTGGATTTAGTCTAAATTTTGAGGCATCTACCTTTACCCATTGTTCATGCATTTAGATATCGGTTCCAAAAACGCATAATCTCTCCTGCTCAGGGATTTTAAAAAAAGTAGACTCTCTACCCCGTAAACCCAATTATAAGACTTTGTAATCCATGAGAAGCCTGCTAATTGTACAGAAAGATGGAATACAGGTAACACAAAAACATAAAAAAATAGCATTGTTAAGAACTGAGGTTGCTGTGTGTATTGCTACAACACAGCACAAACCATCCTTTGTATCTTTTTGCAGTATTCCAAACAATTAAATCAATTCTCTAGTCCTCCTGCCAGAATGTTATAGTTGTTGAATACAAATATTCTTTTGAAAATGACTTAACACAGATATCTCTTTTAAAGCATTACAACAGAGTGTCTAGCAAATGAAGTCATATGGCTAGAAATGAGAGGAAACATGATGCATCCTCGGGCTCATTGAGACCTGTTATATTTTTTAATTCATTGGCATGTAACCAAATTGCTTATATGTGGTATATTAAGCCCATGTCACACTGAACCAACGGATGCAAAGAGGATGTAAAATGGACAAAAAACCTTGCCATCCGTTGGTTAACACGATGTATCCGTTCTGTACTCACTGCCTCCGTTTGGCTTCCTCTCTATCCATCCAGCATCCGTTTATGGACGTTTCATCCACTCCAAAAGTTTTGGGATGCCTAAAAACTTTTTGCGTGGAAAATGTATCCAGTTCGTCCGTTCTCAATCTGCTATGCATCTGCTACGCATCCGTTATGCATCCATTACGCATCCTCTATATCTGCTTGGCATCCACGACGCATCCGCGCAACGCGCATCCACCCAGATGCAGGGAGGAAGCGGAACGGACGTGGAACGGATGCAGAACGGATGCAGAACGGATGCCTAGCGGAAACAAAGCGTTTAAAGTGGAAAAAACGTTCGCAGAGGGGACCTATCTCGGATATTAAGGATGTCTAGAGGATGCCTAGAGGATGCCTAGCGGAAAACCTATACTGCCTATAAAAAGGGGGAGCAACTCGCCTGCATCGCACTTTCAGAACAGCAGCCCAGCGGTGCAAACCTCGGCAGCCTTCATCTGCCTCTTCCTCTTCCACAGCATCCAGTCATGTCCACCGTGGATCGTAAAAAAGTCCTTTCGTCAGCCACCATCGTTCTGCAACAGTGCGAAGCCATCTGCAGGCTCTGTGAACTCTACTACAGGAAGAAAAGGAGGCAGCCAAGAAGCGTCTGGGTCCGAAGATGGTTCGCCAGTAGAGCGGAGGACGGACTGTACAACAAGCTGATGGTGGAGCTCAGGAGCGAAGACACTCGGGCATTCCAGAACTTTATGAGGAAGCCGCCAGCCATGTTTGACGAAGTTGTGCAGCGGCTGACACCCAGGTTGACCAAGGAAAACACCAGCTTCCGGCCAAGCCTGGAACCTGGGCTCAAGGTGGCACTCACTCTGCGCCACCTGGCCTCAGGGACCTCCTACAGGAGCATGCAGAACGGCTGGAGGGTGCCATCCAACACCATCAGCATTGTGGTCAGAGAAGTGGTGCAGGCCATCATCGAAGAATACAAGGAGGAGCTACTCCAGTACCCCTCCACTGAAGAAGGATGGAAGAAAGTTGAAGAGCAGTGGTATCAGAAGTGGAACTTCCCACACACCATTGGAGCCATAGATGGCAAGCACGTGGCCTGCAAATCTCCAGCCAAGTCACGGTCCACTTATTTCAACTCCAAGGGCTTCTTCAGCATCATCCTCATTGCCATGGTCGATGCTGACTACAAGTTCATGTACATCGATGCTTCAGGCAACGGCTCATCTTCAGATGCCCAGGTATACAACGCCAGTCACCTCAAGGAGGGGCTGGAACGCAACCTCATCGTGGGCTTCCCAGATCCAGAACCCCTGCCCAACGACACACAAGATGTGCCCTACTTCATCGTGGGGGATGACGACTTCTCCCTCACAACCTACCTCATGAAGCCCTACACCTCCAGACTCCTCACCCGTGAAGAGAGGATCTTCAACTACAGGCTGTCCAGGGCAAGGCAGGTGGTAGAGAACGCCTTTGGCATCCTGGCCAACAGGTTCCAGATACTTCTCACCACCATACAGCATTGCCCAGAGACCGTGAGGAGGATCATGGAAGCTTGCTGCATCCTGCACAATCTCATGCGAACCCGCTACCCAGTCTTGCAGAACAGGCTCGTGGACCTCCAACAAGCCAATGGGGTCATGGAGCCTGGGGAATGGAGGCAAGGGCGAAACCTGATAGACACTGAGGATGTGCTAGGCCCCAACAGTGCCTCAAATGAAGCGAAGAAGCAGCGCCACCTCCTGAGACAATGGTGCAACTCCCCAGCTGGAGCAGTGGAGTGGCAAGACAGGATGGTAGATGCTTAATGGATGCTTCCTTCAGCCTGTCTCATCACACGGATGAGATTGGGCCATGTATGTTTGGTTGGCCTACCATGAAGAGGGTGTTTAATAAAGAGTTGTGTTTATGTTGACATGTGTGGATAATTATAACATTATTATTGATAATAAAGGGCCGTAGGTGTGGCACCTGGGAGGGTGGACTATACAGTCCCACTATGCTTGCACTGGAGGTTTATCTATCCCACAGCTATTACCCATCCCAAAGGTATCCCTGCCCATCCCACAGCTATCTTAACTCATCCCACAAGCATGCAAAGGCTTAAACCATTTCTAAAAGTTTCCAGCAAGACTTTATACAAAAAAGAAATGAAGCAAGTGTGTAAATCAAAAATAGACTTTACTAACAACAAGCTATAAGACAAAAAAGAGTCTCTGGCACTCCTCTTGGTCGCTCAGTCTCAGGGGTGAAGGGTCCAGGTGCTGTGGAGGTGGCTGGTGCTGGAGTGCTTGTCATCAGCTCCTCCTCCAGAAGCAGAAGCAGCAGAAGCACCAGCCCCAGAAGAGTGAGCCCGTGCTGCAGAAGCCCCAGCAGAACCAGAGTGAGGGCCAGGGGGCGGGATGGTAGCCCTGTCCCTCTTGCCAGGGCTGGCAGCAGATGGCTGAGGCTTGCTGTGCTTCCACATGGTTGTGGGGTTGCTGGCTGGCAGGGAGGCTGGCAGGAACCAAGGCTGGCAGAAAGGCTGGCAGGGAGGCTGGCAGGCAGGCTGGCAGGCAGGCAGGCACCAAGGCTGGCAGGCAGACATGAACCAAGGCTGGCAGGAAGGCTGGCAGGCAGACATGAACCAAGGCTGGCAGGAAGGC
>BLBF01000020.1:54820709-54912149 GCA_015471245.1 Laticauda colubrina | reverse complement strand
GGCAGGAAGGCTGGCAGGCAGACATGAACCAAGGCTGGCAGGAAGGCAGGCAGCAAGGCTGTCAGGCAGACTGGCTGACAGCAAGGCTGGCAGGGAGGCTGTCAGCAAGGCTGGCAGGCAGACATGCAGGCAGGGCAGGCAAGGCAGCCGATGTGTCCGGCAGCAGGTCTTTCCTCTGAATGGTGACCTGCTTCCGAGCTGTTTCCGTTATATCCACGGGGCTGACGCAATGCATCCTCCCCGCATGCGCAGTGAACACCAGGCATCCGTTAGGCTTCCGCTGTGCATCCGCTGTGCATCCGCTTTATCCGTTCGGCGTCTGCTCTGCATCCGCTCTATCCATTCCGTGTCTGCTTTGCTGAGCCCCCCCCGGAAGCCCTGCGGATGTGCCACCCACTCCCATCCGCTTCCATCCGCTGGGCTTCCATTCCGCATCCGCTTTGCATCCGCCCTGCATCCTCCCCGTGTCCGTGTTATCTGCTCCGGTTATGCAAATTTTTACCCCTTTTGAGAGCGGATAACAATGGATGGAACATTTTTCTCGTCTGTTGTGTCCGTTTTGCATCCGTTGGCTAGTGTGACATGGGCTTTAGATATGGTCCCCGTCAAACCAGTAAAGTACTTCTCTAAATCAGGACCAATTCTGGCAGAAGAGTCTTCTGTGACTATTTAAAAGTTTGGGAAAGGTCCTGAAATAAATAAATTGGTGGGTAGATTTGTCATTATATAGGTATCAATTCCCTTCTGTAAAAAGGGAATTAGATCTTGGAATAAAGAGCACATTCATCATAATTGTCACTGTATCATCATGAACTTCAGGACACCATACAAAGCATAATCTTCTCATTCATTCTATGCAACTACTATTTTATAGTAAATGGTGCAAAACCAATACATTATTTTTTCTGCCTTACAGTAAGCTGAATGGTTACAATTACAATCTCATTGTTAGGGACTAGAGCTTTTACCTTTAAACTTTATTTTCAGATTATGTCTATTTCTGCCCAATGTTATTTTAGAAATGAACTGTTCTCTTTTTTTCTAAAATCATGGCACCGGTAAAGCATGTACAAATTCTACTTATTTATCAAAGGAATTCCTACACATGGGCATCATTGATTGAAAAGATAATTGCAGAATTAATGATCACAGTAAATGGAAATCAGTTTACAACAGTCTGTGTAATAAATATAGTTTTCTTAGCTATGTGAACAGGAATATTAACTTTGTCCATGGAACGTTGTTAGGTATGTCATCCTGACATAGCAATAGCACTTAGATTTATATACCACTTTATAGTGCTTTACAGCCCTCTCTAAGTGGTTTACAGAGTCAGCATATTGCCCCCAATAATCTGGGTCCTCATTTTACCCACCTCAGGACGATAGAAGGCTGAGTCAACTTTGAGCCTGGTGAGATTTGATCTGCCAAATTGCAGGCAGTTGGCTGTTAGCAGAAGTAGCCTGCAATACTGCACTCTAACTACTGCACCACCAGGGCTCATATATTCATATACATACCTGTCTTATATCTCTGTCTTTTATCTTATATCTATATCTCCATTCAGTGGTGTGAATACAATCAAAGGACCAATCTCCACTTCTCATCTTGCAAGATCCTAAGAGGCGATGTGTACTAGTGATCTTGCTATAAGACTCTGAACTGGGGAAAGATGAGGGCCATTATCATGCTTATCAATTCTAGAATTTATGTACTGTACCTCTTTAAAATACCCACAATGTGATTCTCTATTTTATTTTTTCACAAAGCTAGGGCAGCAATGAGCAGATCTTCAGCAACGAATCTCTTCAAAACACAACTGCATGGGACTTATGACAAAATGGAGTACTTATGAGTGCGATAAATCCTTATTTGTTTTAGCTCATCTTTATAAGGGACTGCTGGCATATGCAACAGTACAAATAGGTGAATATATTATTTGGCCTCAGAGTCAGATTCAAGAAAGCTCTCATTTCCAGTGCTGCTGCAAATGGTACTGTGATTGCTACTTCCATAGATATCAAGAAGTCTGGACTGTGTCCTGATTTCTATAATACTGCCATTGTTACCACCCTTCTCAATTAAACTAACTGGGTGGATTTAGATTGAAAGCACAGCAATAGACATAGTATTGCCTCACCTAGTTTTACAGTGTTTGTCAGTGTCACTTCACTGGTTTTGGGCCATTAATTTCTCTATTGCCTGTATTCTTCTCAGTGTGTCCTTGGTGGGTCATCATGAATTTTGCTGATTGCTTAGTAATAGCTGCATTTCCCCATTGTTCCTTGCAGTAAGCATTGAGTTTGGGGGCCAAGAATAAAAAGCTGTTCTCAGCAGGGCTCCAAACAACATTGTTATTGTGCCAAGCCCCCCCTTCCAATTCCCAGATCCTTCTCCAGAAGAAATGACAAGATAAAATAGTACAAGTGGGCCTTGGTGCTTCATTCTCCCCAAAGCCTGATGGCAATCACTAGGACAAATAATGTAACTGTAACACTGTCATGTAAAAATAATTAGATGTCATGGTGTTTTTAAGAATGTTCTGGAAAGGGACTCTTTTATCCAGGTAAACAATAACCCCAAACAAACTGTATTTTAAAAAAATTATCCAGGCATTAATTTTTTATCCTCTGCTGTTTTTGTTTGAGCTACCATTATTTGTGAGTAATTGGAACAGAAGTTCTCAAATTATAAAATATTTAGAGATATTTGAGCACAAGTATTCTTGGAAAACCTAGACATAGCAGGCAGATTTAGGTGTCTAAATATCTCGTACATGGCCTTTTCTAACCTTCTCTAATTTCTCCATGTGGGTTGATGCTATAACTATTAAAGGGCTATGATGATTTGGGCTTTATAATCTTAAAACATCTCAGGGATGCTAGGTTGGGAGAGTTGGACAATTCAACAGTTTCTTCACTTGAAAGACTCTTTGCCCCCAGCAGTGACATTTATTTTAGCACCTAGCATTTTGCAAATATAGCTGTGGTACCTCCAATGCAGTGGTGGGATTAAAAAAAAATTTTTTTTTACTACCAGTTCTGTGGGCGTGGCTTGGTGGGCATGGCAGGGAAAGAATACTGTAAAATCTCCAGTCAGAGGTAGTTTTTGCCAGTTCTCTGAACTGCTCAAAATTTCTGCTACCGGTTCTCCAGAACTGGTTGGAACCTGCTAAATACCACCTCTGCTCCAATGTAATAGTTAAAAATAGAAACTCTACCTGTAATACAGGGATATATATATTAATGAAACACAAATTTCAATCCCAATGATATCCAATTTGGCCCTAACAGGGAAAAAAGTAAATATTACTCAGTAGGAAAGAATTTATGGTGATTACTTAACTGTCTAACAGTATGCAGAGTGATGCTACATTTCTACAGAAAATGCATATTCTGATTTGAAAAATGTAAACCAAGCACCCAGAAATTACCATAACTTGCCATAACTAACTATAAATAAATGACATGATCTGTTTTTTAATACTCGATTCACAGGTTTTTTTTAGTTGACTGCTGAAGATTTATATCAAACATTTATAATATTTTGAAGAAAATATACATCCTGTTACATTAAAAAAAATCTTCCTTCAAAAAAAAATTAGTTGCATCTTGAACTGTACTCTAGCACACATGCAGTATATTTTAAATATTCCTTGAGGAACCAAGTTAGTGCATTTTTTTCCATCAAAGACGAAGAAAATGGGTTCCCTATTTTTCTTCTACCTGATTTACTTGATAGGTGAGCAGCTTCATTAATTAATGCCTTTAAGGCACTTGAGTTCTTCGATGAAAGGTGCTAATGAAGTGCAAATATTAATTACTGCTGCTAATAGTTAGCCAAAGTCTGAAGCTATTCATTAGTTCATCTGTAAGCTAAAAACCCACTGTCTTGAATAAGTCAAGAAGATTGACATTTCCAAGCCCACGACTCTACTTTGACTGGTGTTTCCAAGCTGGAAACAGGAAACTAGAGTTGCTTCAGTGTATCACA
Source organism: Laticauda colubrina (assembly GCA_015471245.1). NCBI lineage: Eukaryota > Metazoa > Chordata > Lepidosauria > Squamata > Elapidae > Laticauda > Laticauda colubrina. The sequence goes on along the minus strand of BLBF01000020.1, from coordinate 54,908,156 downwards.
GCATTTACACTGTTTCACTTGATCTCTGCCAAGACCCTTCTTTTGTTAAATCAATCTGATCTGGTGGGATTCTCAGCAGGCAGATTGTAGCTGTATTGGGAATGTGTGTGTGTGTGTATGTGTGTGTGAGAGAGAAAATGTTCATACTATAAGGAAACTTGCATCAAAATTCATAGAATTGTCATGAGATTGTTTTAGTCATAATCTGGGAAAAGCCAATCTGACCAATAGCACACTGTCCCTCCAATCAAAATACAATGGAGGCAGTGGTGGATAAAGGCTCACTGGTGCCCTAAACAAATCTTGCTGCCCTAAACAAATCTTGGTGCCTCCCTCCTTTGTACATACTGTACAAATGAAGCCAAGCTTAGGCTACATAAATGTTTTTGTGGTGCCCGCTTTGGGCCTGGTGCTGCTTAATGGTTAATACACCAGTGAATAGAGGAATCCCCATTTACTATAAATCATCCTCATTCCAATGAGAACTTTGTTATTTTACTATCCCACCAAGCCACGCCCACAGAACCGGTAGTAAAAAAAAAATGAATCCCACAACTGTTTCATTTGCCACTGGAAATATGTATTGATGCCATTTGCCTGATTTAGTTGCCTGAAGAAGGAGACCTTCAATTGTTTCAACAAAGCACAAATGTTATCTCCTTGAGGTTTAAGTGGAAGGTTTCAAGTACTCTTGAATAAATAAAGGTAATTATCTGGATATATTTCAGATATGCATTAGGCAATTGACTTCAGTGGTGATGCCCTTTGAATGGCAGACATTCAAGGAATGGCTGAAGGATGACCTTCCATATTTTTTTTGAACCTTTAATACTAATAATTATGGTATCTTTTCAAAAAGATTTTTACCTGAATATCACTTTGTGAAATTCAATGGATACAAATCAGGAGATTATAGTTATAGTCACTGGGGTACAATTTTTAAATATCTGTAAAAATAGTGAGTAAATGTGTGTGTGTGTGTGTGTGTGTGCGTGTTCTATATGATGATTCATTTTAGTGCATCAAACTCCTAAGTATTCAAGGATATAAGGCTGGAAAAAAAGGAATCAGGCATTGTCGTGTGTAGAAAATGAAACAAATCTGTCAGCGAAGGGAAAATCGTGACATAAATAGTGACTTGAGTGAAGTGGGCTGGAATACTGAGATTCACCATGTTTGCTTGAAAGCAAATCAAATAAAATATCTGCTCCTAAGTAGGAAGTTTTTTCTTACAAAGGATTTATTCAGTGTCTTGAAGCATCAAAATAACCATCAAATAATAAATCCTTAAGCCCATGTCACACTGCACCAACGGATGGAAAGAGGATGTAAAATGGAGAAAAACACTTGCCATCCTATCTCGGATATTAAGGATGCCTAGAGGATGCAAAAGGACACAAAGGGGAAAACCTATATTGCCTATAAAAAGGGGGAGCAACTCACCTGGATCTCACTTTCAGAACAGCAGCCCTGCTGTGCAGACCTCTGCAGCCTTCATCTGCCTCTTGCTCTTCCACAGCATCCAGTCATGTCCACCATGGATCGTAACACAGTCCTTTTGGTAGCCAAGATCATTCTGCAACAGTGCGAAGCCATCTACAGGCTCTTTCAACTCTACTACGGGAAGAAAAGGAGGCGGCCAAGAAGCGTCTGGGTCCAAATATGGATCGCCAGAAGAGCAGAGTATGGACTGTACAACAAGCTGATGGTGGAGCTCAGGAACGAAGACCCTTGTGCATTCCAGAACTTCATGAGGATGCCTCCAGCCATGTTTGACGAAGTTGTTGAGCATCTGAGACCCAGGTTGACCAAGCAGAGCACCAACTTCCGGCCCAGCCTGGACCCTGGGCTCAAGGTGGCACTCACTCTGTGCCACCTGGCCTCAGGGACCACCTACAGGAGCATGCAGTACGGCTGGAGGGTGCCACACAACACCATCAGCATTGTGGTCAGAGAAGTGGTGCAGGCCATCATCGAAGAATACTTGGAGGAGCTCCTCCAGTGCCCCTCCACTGAAGAAGGATGGAAGAAAGTTGCAGAGCAGTGGTATCCGAGGTGGAACTTGCCACACACCGTTGGAGCCATAGATGGGAAGCACGTGGCCTGCAAAGCACCAGCCAAGTCGGGGTCCACTTATTTCAACTACAAGGGCTTCTTCAGCATTGTCCTCTTCGCCATGGTCAATGCTGACTACAAGTTCATGTACATCGATGCTTCAGGCAACGGGTCAGCTTCAGATGCCCAGGTATACAATGCCAGTCACCTCAAGGAGGGGCTGGAATGCAACCTCATCATGGGCTTCCCAGATCCAGACCCCCTACCCAACGACACGCAAGATGTGCCCTACTTCATCGTGGCGGATGACGACTTCTCCCTCAGAACCGACCTCATGAAGCCCAACACTTCCAGATGCCTCACCCGTGAAGAGAGGATCTTCAACTACAGGCTGTCCAGGGCAAGGTGGGTGGTGGAGAACGCCTTTGGCATCCTGGCCAACAGGTTCCAGGTACTTCTCACCACCATGCAGCATTGCCCGGAGACCGTGAGGAGGATCATGGAAGCTTTCTGCATCCTGCACAATCTCATGTACACCTGCTACCCAGTCTTGCAGAACAGGCTTGTGGACCTCCAACAAGGCAATGGGGACAGGGAGCCTGGGGAATGGAGGCAAGAGCAAAACCTGATAGACACTGAGGATGTGCAAGGCCCCAACAGAGCCTCACATGAAGGGAAGAAGCAGCGCAACCTCCTGAAACACTGGTGCAACTCCCCAGCTGGAGCAGTGGAGTGGCAAGACAGAATGGTAGATGCTAAATGGATGCTTCCTTCAGCCTGTCTCATCACACTGATGAGATTGGGCCATGTATGTTGAGTGGCCCCACAATGAACAGGGCATTTAATAAAGACTTGTGTTTATGTTGAAATGTGTGGATCAATGATTACATTGTTATTGATAATGAAGGGCCATAGATGTGGCACCTGGGAGGGTGGACCATACAGTCCCACTATGCTTGCACTGGAGGTTTATCTATCCCCAAAGCTATCTCAACCCACCCCACAGCTATCTTAACCCATCCCAAAGGTATCCCTGTCCATCCCAAAGGTATCCCTCCCATCCCACAGCTATTACCCATTCCAAAGGTATCCCTGCCCATCCCACAGGTATCCCTGCCCATCCCACATATATTACCCATCCCTAAGGTATCCCTGCACACCCCACTGCTATCCTTACCCATCCCACAAGCATGCAAAGGCTTAAACCATTTCTAAAAGTTTCCACCAAGTCTTTATTTACAAAAATATATGAAGTAAGTGTGTGAAGCAAAGATAATCTTTGTAAATAACAAGCTGTAAAAGAAAAATGACCCAAGTCAAGTGTCCAAATAAAGTCTACAGGTAGCCACTCAGTCTCTGGCACTCTTCTCTGTCACTCAGAAGTGTGCCCAGTCTCAGGGGTGAAGGGTCCAGGTGCTGTGGAGGTGGCTGCTGCTGGAGTGCTGGTCTGAAGCCTCACTGGGGTGCCTGGCCCTGAAAGGACAACAAGTGACGGTGTGTTGAGGAAGCTCTCAGATAGCTGGCTCAGCCCCATGATGTTGAGAGCTCCTTCCTCAATGCCATGGGGTATCAGCCCCAATACCGACAACAGATGTACTGAAGCCGGGCTTGGCTGTGGGTTGGAGGAAGGAGCAGTGGTGTGGGGCTGTCTGGTCTGCAGCTGTGTGAGGACTGGCATGGGTGGCATCGGTGACGTGGCTGGCATCGGTGGCATTGGTGGCATCACTGGCATGGGTGGCATTGGTGGCATCATTGGAACTGATGGCAACGGTGGCATCCGATGAACCTGTGCCTGGACTGGGAAGGGCTGCTGCCTGTGCTGCTGGACCTCCTGGTAGCCGATGCCCTGGTAGGTGAGGGCCTGTGGAAAGCCTTGAAATGGGAGAGACATCACCTGGGGTGGAGGAGCAGACCTGGACTGGGTGGGAGCAGGTTAATCTGGATCTGGAGGATTGTGAAGCAGATCGGTGATCCTGTCCTTCACCACCTGGTACTGGGGTTCCGCCATGTCCGTGAGGGTCTGGTTGACATAGGTGAGGAAGGGCTTGTGGTTGGAGGATGAGGAGTCAGTGTGTACCAGCTGAGAGAGGATATCTATGCTGCTCCTGATGGTGTCTCTTATCTCCAGCAGGACAGTGTGGCTCTACCCCTCCTGTCTGGCTCTCTGCCTTTCTGTGGAGGTGGAGCTGGGGGTGGATGTGGGTAGGACTGTGGTGGAAGTGCCATCTCCTTTCTCCCACTGTGCCAGGGAGTCCTCCACACACTCCGCCACGGTTAGAACAGCTGTCCATGGGTTCTCCGTCATGGCATGTTCCACAGACACCTGCCTGGAGATAGGAGCTGACTCTCGGCCAGAAGAGGACTGGCTCTCAGCAGGCTGCCTGAGAGAGAGGGTTGTGAGTGGGGCTGCTCGTCGGTGGTGGACCTCACCCTCCAGGAAGCTGCACTTGGCCTTGACGTAGGTCTCTCTGTCCGTCAACTTGACCGCGGCCTGGCCTGATTTCTTGAGGTGCAGCTTCCCGTACCAGGTGTGCATGTGCTTCCACCAGCCGAGGAGCACCTCCAAAGTGTAGCCCAGGCTCTCCGCCTTCTCTCTCCAAGCAGCCTGCTTCCTTTTGGTGTCCCTGTAGAGCCTGTGTCCCTTCTGCCATAGATGGTCATTCTCTCTCAGCCACTCCAGCACCTCATCCTCATGTTCCTCCTCGATGGAGTATTGCCTCCTCTCCCGTTCTCACATATGCTTCTTCCTCCCTTTGGCAGGACCACATGGGCCCTCATCAGAGGGGCTTCCAGGTTGTAGGGGCTGCTCCTCCACACCACCAGCAGCAGCAGCACCAGCAGGATCATCATCAGCAGCAGCAGCAAAGTAAGCACCAGCAGCGCCAGCAGGACCAGGAGCACCAGCAGGACCAGGAGCACCAGCAGGACCAGGAGTACGAGCAGGACCAGCAGGACGAGCAAGACCAGGAGCACGAGCAGGACCAGCAGGACAAGCAAGACCAGGAGCATGAGCAGGATGAGGAGGATGAGCAGGATGAGCAGGACCAGCAGGACGAGGAGCAGCTACAGCAGAGTAAGCACCAGCAGAAGCACCACTGCCAGAAGCAGCATCAGCAGAGTAAGCAACAGCAGAAGCACCACCACCATAAGCATCATCATCAGCTCCTCCAGAAGCAGAAGCAGCAGAAGCCCCAGCCCCAGAAGAGCGAGCCCGTGCTACAGAAGCCCCAGCAGAAGCAGAGTGAGGGCCAGGGGGTGGGAGGGTGGCCCTGTCCCTCTTGTCAGGGCTGGCAGTAGATGGCTGAGGCTTCCTCTTCTTCCCCATGGTTGTGGAGTTGCTGGCTGGCAGCAAGGCTGGCAGACAGGCAGGCAGGCTGGCAGGAAGGCAGGCACCAAGGCTGGCAGGTAGGCTGGAAGGCAGGCTTGCAGGCAGGCTGGCAGGCAGGCTGGCAGGCAGGCAGACAGCAAGGCTGGCAGGGAGGCTGGCAGGCAGGCAGGCAGCAAGGCTGGCAGGGAGGCTGGCAGGCAGGCAGGCAGCAAGGATGGCAGGCAGCAAGGATGGCAGGCATGCAGGCAGGCAAGGCAGGCAGGCTGGCAAGGCTGGCAGGCAGTCGATGTGTCTGGAAGCAGGTCTTTCCTCTGAATGGTGACCTGCTTGGGATCTGCCTCCCTTTATATCCGCGGGGCTGACTCAATGCATCCTCCCCACATGCGCAGTGAACGCTAGGCATCCGCTAGGCATCCGCTATGCTTCCATTCTGCATCCGCTTCATCCGCTAGGTTTCCACTGTGCATCCGCTTCATCCGCTCGGCGTCCGCTCTGCATCCGCTGTATCCGTTCCACGTCTGCTTTGCTGCACTCCCCCGGAAGCCTTGCAGATGTGCCATCCACTCCCATCCGCTTCCATCCGCTAGGCTTCCGTGGAGCATCAGCTTTCCATACGCCCTGCATCCTCCCCCCGTCCATTCCTTTCCATGTTATCCGCTCTGGTTATGCAATTTTTTGCCCCTTTTGAGAGCGGATAACAACGGATGGAACATTTTTCTCGTCCGCTGTGTCCTTTTTACAAATGTTTTGCATCCGTCGGCCAGTGTGACAGGGCCTTTAACAACTAAGTGATCCTATAAACCTGCAAATAGGAGAGTAATTACATTCCTTGATGAGCACCTCTCAATAGATTTCTTTCTGCTATAGTATAGTCCTATCAATGCCTGCCTACAAGTATGCTCCACTGAATTCAATCATGGAGGTTCACAACACCAGGTGATGTAACTGGATCTTTTCTTTTTCTTTAACCAGGGCACTTTTGCCATTTAAAATCTGATTCATTATTTGATAATTCATATTCAGTGTAGCCAGCACAGAAGTAAAACATCAATTGCACTGGGTCACACAGCAATGATGAACATGAGCCAAATAAGGAAAAGCATGGACATCAGCCTGACAACCAAATGTAGGTTAGTTCATTCTATTGTGTTTTCCACAGCTACCTATGGTTGTGAAAGTTGGACTTTAAAGAAAGCGAAGAGAGGAAGAAAAACAACTTGTTTGAACTGTGATGCTGAAAAAGGGTCCTGTGTGTTCCTTGGACAGCAAAGGTGACTAATGAGCAAATACTGGAGCACATAACACCAAAATGTCACTAGAAGTCAAAATCACAGAATTGCATTTGGCCTTATTTATTTTACAATCACTTACTTTGGCCATGTCATGCAAAGAAATTCCCTGGAGAAAGCAATTGTGTTTGGAAGAGTTAGCAGTAAAAGGAAACCAGTCCATCAAGGAACATGGTAGCTGGACACTATCAAAGCTGATACCAGCCAGAGCATAGAAAAACTCAAAGAAATAGTGCAAGATTAGAAGATGTGATTTGACCCATGGAATCTCCAAGAGTCAGACTCAACTGAATTGATATCATCCTCCTCCTCCTCCTCCTCCTCCTCCTCCTCATCATCATCATCATCATCACAACATTATCATCATCATCATCATCATCCATTTTTAAAAAAATCAGTGAATTAATATAATACATAATAGTGTGCAGCATTTTTGCTTTCCCCATCAATTGTTCACCAGCTTTTGTCTTCACTGGACCAAAAATGAGTAGTAAAGGCTTCACATAGAACACAGCCAGAAGAAAAGAGAAGATGCCCTTAAATGAACAGTCCACCCCTGATCTTTTAGCATTTTATATGGTTCTAGTTGTAGTCCGATACATGTGAAAGGCTTTAAATTGAGGAGGCTTATCTACTCCCAATGTTTTTTCAGTTCTATAGCATTAAACATCAATAATTGATTAATACTCATCTATTGCCTATGAAGACCAGAATATTTTCCTATTTCCCCATTTTGGATATGGTACAAATGCTCCAAGCCTTTCCCTTAAACAATTGCCACCTTGCAGGTCCTCAGAAATGTAGCTCTTCTGTTGCTACTCTGCCCTGTGGAATACCTCCCCCTTATCCCCAAAATAAAAAAACCATTTTGTTCTTTATTTGACAAAATAGCACTCACACAGCTTTGTCTCCACTGTGCCATTGCCTTTCAGCAGCCACTGTTTAAACAGTTGCTGTACTCTATCTAATTTTAGAAGTTGCACCAATTATAATGGATGTGTTCCTGCAGGCTAGATAGGCATCCTTTAAAGAATGGAATTCTTTAATCTGGATTCCTGATTAAAGAAGTAGGAGGTTGAATTTGACAGCATAGATGGTTTTTTATGAGTCTATGTTTATTTGATTGAACCCAGATAGAAACCCTGAATTATGTGTAAAGGTCATTCATAGCAAAAATATAAATTATGAAAAGTTTTGACACAGAGGTTCTTACTAGAGTAATAACATTAATTATATCAGTGGGCATGTTTCAAATTTTTTCAGTCCAATAGAAGTGAACATCTGTAGTTCAGGTTGTGGAGTCCTTGGTGCTCTCTGAGCTTGACTGTTTATTTGCAGATGTTTCATTATCCAACTAGATAACACCATCAGCAAACATCCCAGATCAGAGAGTACCAAGGACTTCATTTTCCAATCCTTCAAGACACTAGTTTCAACTCATAAAAAAGTAAATTTTATCCAGGATTTTTTAAAAAATCGCTATAATCATGTAATCATAACTCAATTGCAGCAGGTAGCACGTACAATTCTACAGTAAAGATGCTCATTTGTGGTCAGATACTTGAAAGAAGATTATGAAGTACATGCAACATCACAATTGGATGTGGTATATTATCCCACCTCTTCCTTGTGCCTCTTCTGTTGCCACTTCTGGCCTGTGGCCTACCTCCCCCTAATACATGAACCTATATGAGAAACACAAAGTTTACCAACAATTTTGAATAGCAAACAAAGTTTATTTTGCTATTTTGTTTAAAAATTTTAAACAAAAAATTATAGCCAAACTTTTCTTCAATACATTTTGCATTTGACTCATTTATATCTAATTAGAAGTTATATTCATGGTACGTATGTAAACCTGAGTAGATATGTATAAGATTGTATTTTATGGCTGCTTTCAAAACACCCTATTGTATTTCATAATTAAATAAGAAACCACACATGATTTGGGGGATTCAGTTTTGTGAAGAAAAGCTTTTTTTAAAAAATAATCTGCTTGCATGAAATATTGGAGCCTTTGGTTCAAGGGTTCTCCTGATAGGTTATGTTAAGCCTGGGTTCCCCAACCAGGGTTAGGTAAACAAGCTAAACAGAATGTGCAGCATTAGTCAGATAGGCACACAGATAAATGAGTGAGCTAAGCTTGTATGTTTATTAACATACAGTAAAAATAACAGATACGCTTGTGCTATCAAGAATATATTTTATTCCAGTATAAGTTTATGGCATAGTCAAATAACAGTCCAATATTCATTTACCATGTAGTCAGTCCATTCAGGGGTATTCATTTAGCAAAGTCCATGTAGAATATCCTATGTCAGTTCACTTACAAAATCAGTCCTTTGTTGTCTCTCCCGTTCGAGCAATGCAGTCTTGATTCCAAGCAGTAATCAGGGATCATCAAAGCCAGAGAGAGAGCAAGCCGTAGTCTTGCTACTTTTATATTGTTTTCTTAACCACTCCTTTAATTGCTATTTCACAGTTAAAGCTGTATACACTCTAACATACACTAACTATGATTCATAGTTATTATTTCACCTAAACCAGTTAGGATGAACAATGTTATCCCTAACAGGTTACATAAAATCAGGCAACTAAAACAGGTTTGATTTCTTGTCTCGACTTTTTAATAGCAGCTGGGGTTTTTTCACTTTTAATTTCCTTCTGTGGTGATGTATTTTTAAACTGATCCATTTGTTTTATGACCTTGTTATGTCGCTGTTCTGATCATTTGATTGATGTATTTGTATTCATTTTTCTTTGATTTATAAAGTGGCTTGGGAGACTTTTGGGGGGAGGGCGAAATGTCACATAGATTTTTTTTTCTAAAATAACTACATAAATACAGTGTCACCTATTGACTTTGGTTTCTTGGTTGGCATTGTTTTAGTTTTGAGAGGTGGAAAATTAATGTGACAGGAATATTTTTTAACCTTTTTTGTTCTGATAAAAATGTTTATTTCCAAAAGTACTGCATGTAAACTTCCTCTCTTGTGGAAAGGAAGGAAAAGAAGTTTAAAGATAGGATAATATGTAATAGAAACATCGCTGGAAGAGTTCAAAAGATACTTTAATTTGAGCATGTGGACTTTTGGATATAGAAAAGAAAATTACAATTGGGTCTGGCACAAAGATAATGGCTTTGAAGCAGTTGGATAATAGTTCAACAAGATTGCATGGTTCTTTTTCAGAAGATTATAATGTGGAAAACATCTATCTGATCTGAAAGACAATTTTAGTAAATCAAATAAAGATGCTTGCCAGGAAATAACAAGTGATTAAATAACAGTGGGACAAATTAAGTATAGGTTTTGTCTTTTTCCACACATGCTTTCATAGAACATATATGTGGAAAGTTTTGTTCATGAAATGGGAAAGTTTCCACCTATTGGGTTTTATGGTATTCCATAAACACGGGAGAACCATTCAGGTAAGCCTACATTTCCATTATATAGATGCAAATTCATCATTTGTGCAAATTGAACATTTGTACAGGGTTTTAAATGATAAAACAGGCATCACTTGAAAATTAGCAGGATCCTTTTATTTCCACATATCAACCTCTTCATACAGGACACCTAATCTGTGTTTTTCCCACGCCTTTCCTATCACTGCTCCTAATCTGTCTCTTTTTTCTTATTGACTGTATAGTTTTCATCCAAACAATAGTAAATCATTTTTTACTCTCACTGAATGAAGCAGGGGTCGCCAACCTTTTGGACTTCAGGGACCACCAAACTCATAATTTTAAATCTCAGGGACCACCAAACAGTTCTGTGGGCATGGCCTAATTTGTGAGTGTGGCTTAGTGGTCATGTGACTGGCTGGACCTGGCTTGTATGTAAATATTATAAATATTTATATAAATGTTGAATTTTTTATAAAAAAAAGAGCAACTTTTAGCCAAAATCAGGCAAAGCAGGCAGGCAGATTGAGTTGCTCACAGAATCACAGATTCATTCAGAGATTCATCTATCTCTCATTGGCTAGCTCAGTCTGTCACATAACATTTGCTTGCAAGCAAACTCACAAAAGTAACTCACAACACACCATGTATGTAAAGGGCCAGTCCCACTGGCCGACGGATGCAAAACATTTGCATAAAGGACACAGCGGATGAGCAAAATTTCGGGGTGGCTCCATCTGTTGTCATCCATTCAAAAAAGTGGTGAAAATTTGCATAAACAGAACGGAAAAGAAAGGAAAAGAATGGATGTGGGTAGTATGTAGTGGGGATATTAAACAAATGTTCATAGGAAGCCTAGTGGATGGAAGCGGATGACACCTCCGAAGGGGTTCCAGGGGAGAATTTCAAAGCGGACACATAGTGGATGAAGCGGATGCATCATGTACGCCTAAAGGAAAGATAGGGGATGCCGCACGGATGTATATCGGATGCAAACCGTTCACTGCGCATCCTTTCTATTTCCATGCTGCTAACGCTGTGTAGATGTTCCGTGTACCTTTTGTTTCCTCCCTCTTTCCATTTTCAGCTGCAGCGGATGTGAGTTGCGAGGATGCCCAGAGGATGCAGAGAGGATACAGTGGACGTTTAACGGATGATAAACGGACATAGAATGTTTGTTGCTTGTATGTCGTGGATTTACATCGTACACGGTGGAAAGTTCGTCCACTCAAAAAGTTTTGTGCAGCTCAAAACTTCTTGCGTGGATGAAATTGCAGTGGATGGATGCTCAATGGATAGAGCGTATGAAACACGTATGCAGTGAGTACACAATTGATGCATAGCATTTTCCAACGGATGGCAAGCTTTTTTTAACGTTTTACATCCTCTTTGCATCCATAAGTGCAGTGGGACAGGACCTTAAATATTGATTTTTTTTATTTTAAAAAAGAGCAATTTTTACCCAAAATTAGGCAAAGCAGGTAGGCAGATTGAGTTGCTCACAGAATCATTCAGTGATCTAACTATCTGCCATCAGCTAGCTCAGTCTGTCACATTGTTTGCCATGAACCTGACCTGAATAATAGAACCTTCAATTCTAAGGGAGGCTTAGGGGTTTAAGCACAGCTGATCTAAAGACTAGCTCGAAAGCAAGAAATCCAACCATTTCCTGCTTCCTAGCTAATCTAAATCTCCTGGCATAGCAGAACAGCTGATGCCTGGAAAAAAGGAAAAAATAGCAATTTAGCAGGCAAGTTTGCTGGGTAAGAAGTGAGTGGGAGGGGAGGGTTTCCACGGGCCATGTGGGCAGCACAGCCTTGTGTTTCTGTGCAGCCTGGATTAATTGCTTTGGAGGGGTGCTCTGGGGGTGAGATTTCTCTGCAGCCCACCAAAATTTTCTCACAGCCCACCAGTTGACGACCACTGAATTGGAGCATTTGATAGGATAGATAGATGTTTGGTGATTACTTTGCTTTTAATCCTCTGTCATTTGTAGATAACACATAAACAATCAAAATGTCTCTGGATCTTATAAAGTAAATAGTTTGGGCAGGAAAGGAAGCAGTGGTCTCACAATACCTCAAAACTTGTCCCTTTCTCATTGCAATCCATCAGTGCACATAGAACCACCAGGAATTAAAATCCAAAACCAGATTCTTGGAGGTGCCCTGTGGAGTTTTAGTCTTTTATTAAAAATTCATCTTATAGAGAAAACAATGAAATGAATGAGAGTTTATTGTTCACAACAAAGTACTATAAGGGTCATGAGCTGCTTAGAATATCAACTGCCTCTAGGATGCTACCTTATTGATTATCCCCAATATCCTGCATGTCAAGTTACCTCCAAATTTACCTGTGGAATATTTGGATATAGTAATTTCAAAGAATATGAAACCTGCAGACTAGACTGGAAAGTGAGAAGCCCCTTAAATATTTCCACACTGTTATCAAAGGGGAAAAGTGAAAATAACAGAACACTATTATGTGTTTGTGTCTATAGAGATTCTCAGTCATCAAAGTCATGATTGTCCCAGGCAACTGGACTTTCTGGTTTTTTCTCTGAAGACATTTTGCTTCTTACCCAAGAAGCTTCTTCAGTTCTGACTGGATGGTAGGAAATGAAAGGATTTATACTCTTTGCAGACAGTTGGACATTTGCAACATAGGAGAACAAACCGATCAGAATTTGATTCATCAATCTATTTGCATTTAAAAGACAAAGGCCACTCTTTTGAAGACAGCAAACTTCACATTTTGGACAGAGAGGGACACTGGCTTGAAAGAGAGGCCAAAGAGTCCATCTAAATCAAAACTGAACAGCCCTCTCTCAATATAGAGAGAGGAATGCAACTTCACCTATCTCCAAGAAGGTTTTTATTTATTTTATTTGGTTTGTCAATTGCTTAAAGATAACAGATATAAGTAAAAATATAGTTATGAATACATGGATACATATAAGAAAAATAAAAGAAATAATAGGACAGGGACGGTAGGCAGGTTGGTGCGCTTATACATGCCCTCTACAGACCTCTTAGGAAAGGGGTGAGGTCAACAGTAGAAAGTCTAGAGGTTGAAGTTTTGGGGGTTTGGGGAAGAAACCAGAGAGTCAGGTAGAGTATCTCAGACATTGACATTGACACTCTGTTGCTGAAGTCATATTTCCTGCAATCAAGTTTGGTGCAACCTTGAGTTTGTATCTATTGCTTGCTCTTGTATTGTTATGGTTGAAGCTGAAGTATTCATTGACAAGTAGGACATTGCAGTGTACGATCTAAAGCCCATGTCACACTGTACCAACGGATGCAGAGGATGTAAAACAGAGAGAAACGCTTGCCATACGTTGGAAAATGCAATGCATTCGTTGTGTACTCACTGCATCCGTGATTCATACTCTCTATCCGTCCAGCATCCGTCTACTATGATTTCATCCGCTCAAAAAGTTTTGAGCTGCACAAAACTTTTTGAGCGGATGAAGTATCCAACGCGTCCATTATACATCTGCTACGCATATGGGGAACATCCGTTATACGTCCATCATCATCCGTTACACGTCCGCTATATCCTCTATATCCGCTAGGCATCCGCTGCACATCCGTGCAACTCAAATCCGCTCCAACACAAAACGGAAAGAGGGAGGAAGCGAAACGGACGTGGAACGGACACACAGCATTAATAGCATGGACGTAGAAAGGATGAAAGCAGATGCAGCTCGGATATCTGCTACGCATCTGCTACGCATCCGCTCTTTCCGCTACGTGTCCACTTTGCTGTGCTCCCCCGGAAGCCCTGCGGACGTGCCACCTGCTTCCATCCACTTTCATCCGCTAGGCTTCTGTTGAGCATCCGTTTTACATCCGCTCTACATCCTCCCCCTGCCCGTTCTTTTCCATTCTCTTTATGCAAATTTTTGTCCCTTTTGAGAGCAGATAAGAACGGATGGAGCCACCTCCGGATTTTTGGCCGTCCGCTGTGTCCTTTTTACATACGTTTTGCATCCTTCGGGCGATGTGACCTAGCCTTTATATACAATACTTAGATTGAACCGAAGACAGCGTAGTTCAAGGTTTTCTTGGTCTAGAATTTCTGGTGGCATAAGATATTCTGCAATGAGTAGAGGAGTGGAGAACTCTTCTTGTGAAATATTTCTGGACTTTCTCTACTGTGTTAATATCAGATACATAATGTGAGTTCCAGACTGATGAGCTGTATTCGAGTATTGGTTTAGCAAATGTTTTGTATGCTCTAGTTATTAGTGTAATATTACCAGAGAAAAAGCTTTGTAAGATTAGATTAACAACTCTTAACGCCTTTTTGGCTATGTAGTTACAGTGGGCTCTAGCACTTAAATCATTAGAGATGAGTAGTCCAAGTTCCTTGACAGAGTTTGAACCATCAAGAAGGTCTTGACTATTCAGCCTTTCTGATTTTTTTGCCAATATGTTAGACACCGCATTTATTTGTTGAGACTTGAAGTTGTCATTGATCATTCTGATACATAGTCGAGGTCTTTTTGAAGAGTAGTAGTATTGTCTGTGGTGTTGAATAGCTTTACATTATCAACGAAGAGGACAAAGAGTTCTTAATATGATCACAGAGGTGATTTATGTAGAGTATGAAGAGAGTTGGTCCTAGAACACTACCTTGGGGGACACCACTGTTGACAGGTACAGAATTTGATAGGACATTCCCAATTTTGACCATTTGTTGTCTGTTTGACAGGAATGCTCCCAGTTATGCAGATGTCCAGAGATACCATAAGATTTTAGTTTTAGGAGTAGTTTGTCGTGTACCACTGAATCAAAGGCTTTACAGAAGTCTACGTAGATTGCGTTTACTGCTTTGCCCTGGCCGAGTTGTGTAGTCCATATGTTTCTGCAGTGTAAGTGTTGCAGATTGCAGGATAGTTTTTTTCTGAAACCAAATTGTTTATTAGAGAGTAGGTTGTTTGTCTCTAGGTGGAGGATAATGGATTGGTTAATAATTGATTCCATGACTTTACAGGTGATGCAGCATAAAGAGATTGGTCTGTAATTTTCAACTAGGCTGGAGTCTCCCTTTGGGAAGATGGGAATGACCATGCCTTGTGACCATAGTTTTGGCAAGGAGCTGGTCCTGAAAATTTTTTCAAAGATTATGCTTAGAGGTTCGGCTTTGGCAGTGGATAGCTTTTTTAAGAAGTAGGCACATATTCCATCTGGTCCAATTGATAGAGATGGTTTTAGATTGCACAGTGCTTTTTCAACATTCCACACCCATTTGCACTACTCAGCTGACTCTGACAACACACATAAACCTCAATGATTCTCTAAAAGAATATAAATGACCAGCTGTCTGCAAAGAGTACAAATCCTTCCATTCCCCACCATCCAGTCAGAGCTGAAGAAGCTTCTTGGGTGAGAAGCAAAACATCTTCAAAGAAAAAAACAGAAAGTCCAGTTGCCTCTTGAAAAAAACACCTTTAGGACATTATGTGTTTGTGTGCTTGATTGTTTATAATTAAGGAACTCAATGAATTTGGCAAACTATTAAAACTTTCATATTCTATAATCTTACAGTATTTCTCAGCTTTATACCAGTTTCATCATAAGCTGGCATAAAAGAGAAGTTTGTAGTAAATAAAACTCCACATATGTAAAATGAAATGCTGCCCCCACTCACGCAAAATAACAAGCCTGTTGAAATGTTATTTTGATAAAAATATTGAAACCTCAGTATCTATTGAGCAAGAACAATATGAAATATCAAAACACATGCAAACTTGACATTGACAACAGATCAATAGTTGGTTGATTTGTTAAGTGTGACATTTTTAGAACATTTATCAATGCCAGTCATGTTGTAATGTTTAAAATTGTGGGGAGGAGGAGAGATTATTAATTTCATGGAGATTTTTAAACAATACTATTATGAAGTGTCATCTTGAAAAGGCTATTACTGATATTAATTCACATTGAAATGTATGGTAAATGTGCTCCTTGAATAATACAACATTTCTGAACAAATATATATTTTTGATACCCTGAATACCTAAACATTATAATATCTATTAATCTCAATTCATCAAAGGTAGCATGTATAAAATTATGCTGTTTAAAGGAAGAAGTCAGACAATCCTAGAAATAAACATAATCATTTCACACAGGTAATGTGTTCGCATTGCTGCACATTTTGAAGCACCTTTCGGAATTAGATCAAAAGCTTTACAGCCCTATTAAGCACATTTCCCTGTCCAGCATCAGACCCTTGTTGGCTTGAAACATAAGATTTTCCCAAAGACAAACCCCGACAGTTATTTTCAATAAGTTGCTCAGGGTATACTGCCTATCAGTACTTGGCATGTATTTTGTGACATGCTCACAACATCATAACAAATCCTGAAGATTTGTAAGAAGAAAAGAACTGAAGAACTACTAAGAAGCAAATTCAAAGTCTCACTTCCTTAATTTAAACTGTGAAGTATATTTTGTTCTTTGATTTATGCTATTTTGTTCTGATTAGATCCTTCATGAGTTTCTGACTAAACACAATATTATTTTCATACAGATTTGTGAATGGAATGTTCATATAGTGATGCATCTATTCTCTGCTACCACTCTTCAGTTATGTGGAAGAAAGGTGCAATAAAGTATTTTATTCAGCAGTATATTTTAGTGCTGAAAGATCTAACCCACCAGAAATGAATAAGATTGATGATGTGGGACTGTTGCAGGAGTATCACAAAACTTCAGCTGACAATAAGCTCTCCATCAGCAACAAGTTGTTCCATTCTGCCTTCAAAGTAGACTTAGACAGATGTCCTATTGTATATTTATGATGCACAAAAAAGTTTGGCTTGATTGTTAAAAAAAAGTTATGGGTGAGATGAGCATATAAATCATTCATGAAAAGAGGGGCAAATGGTTTCAGTGCAAAATAAAATGATTTGATATACATTTGGAAGGCAATAAACTTAAGACAGCAACCCTAGGCCATAGATGATTTTTTGGCATCAAGATCACCTTAGAAAGGCTTAGCAAATCATGGCTAACATGCTTGCAAATTCCAGGAGTTGCAATCTCATATCTCAAAAGGACTACGTTGAGACAAGCTGCTTTAGTGGGTACATGATTAAGTATTTTCTCTGTGAGAAGCTACCCAAATACATTCTAAACTTTTGTGCAGCACTAATTATTTATGCTTTTCCCACAACAAAGCACACAGATGGAACACAGTGTTACTGACACATTTCAGATGCAACTGCCTCAAATGTTATCTCAGACTTTCTGGTAACATGACCTTAATTATCTGTCAAACCCAGCACCACATTGGGTAGGTAGCACCTGCCAAATTTATCCCGGCAATATGAGGCATGTCAAGTTTTCAGAATGCCTGATCACATCTCTTGACAGCAGCTGAAAGCATAAGGATCAAACCTGCAATTCAAGCAACATTGTAGTATCACAGCTGCATGGTTCATAGGGGTAATGTGAGATCATGTTCTGGCAAGCCTGCTGCTCTCTGTGCTTCAGATTTTATCAAACATTATAAAGAGCTCCAAGATGGCAAAAATGTCAGTGTGTCAACAATATATCTGGAATTGAAAGACCAAGAAGACTACCTCAAGAAGTATTTTAAACAGTATATTTTTAAGAGTGTCCAATTTCCTGATACTGCAAACCTGATTGTCCAAAAGAATATATAATTTGTGTTCTTCTCCTTCAGTAGGAAATTGAACTTCCATACTTATTATTGTTAAACATTGAACAAATAGGATTACTGGTCTTACAGAATGAAAATTTTCTTATAGAACTGAACTCTTGTATCTTCATTTTAAAAGAATCAAATGCTAGAAATACAGTATATTTCAGCTTGGAAACTTGGAGAGAGAGTAGCTAGTCATATAAACAGTATTGATTGGGCCTGATGAGCAAATAGTCTCCGATGTACAACACTGTCTATCAATAATTCAGCATTTTAATCTTTGAGTGAGGCAGAAGACACTGCTGAAATACCAAATATGAAGTATAAAACTATAGTTTATAGTTTATCAGCAACGAAAGAACTAACCAGCAAGAAATATGCCATAGTCTACTCTAGCACCTGATAGGGTAACAATGAAGGCCCTGCAAAAGAAATTCAGATGCCATAATATATCTATATCTTCACATATCCAAACTGCCCAGAAACAGTTTTCCCTGTAACACTCAATAGAATTGAAGAAACAGGATGGAAAGTGTATTAATGCTTTTTGAACTTTTATGCTAGAGAAGACCCTTGAGAATAGATCAAACAAATAGATCACATAACAAATCAAAAAATTGTTCTCCCTTGAGGTACGAATGACCTGGCTCACATTTTGGATACATTATTGAAAATCCATAAACTGTAAAGGAAAGAGAAAACAATCTGTGGTAAAGTAGAAAGACTCAATTACAGTGGAAATAAGTGCATCATTGCAAGTTCTGAAGAGCTAGGTTGGGGACAGATCATCCTGGAGAATGTCTGTCTATATAACAGTTAGAAATCAACACTGACTTGATGGAAGATATTGAATCAAGACACATTTTATAGTTGGATGAAAATATGGGAATTGTCTCCAGTACCGATCCTGTAATCTGCTATGAGAAATCAGACCCCTGAGTGGTTTAGGATGTAAGATATATCTCCTTACTAATCAGATAAACAGAAGTGGTCAATAAACTTTTATTTTATTTAATAAACTTTGATAAAGTGTTATATAATGATTTTAATTATACTGTCCAATCCAAAATTTTAGACAGTGTACAAACAATATAAAAAAGACATAGAACAATTGTCTCAATTAAAACTCAGTTAAATCTTACAATACAATAAAATAATTGTAACATATCTAGGTATCAAACATCTGCTTAAAAATGAAAACTTTTAATATCTTACTGCCCTGAGTAAGGAGCAGGATAGATGAAGACATTGTGTTGTCAATAAATCTTCAATGTTAAATTGAGGGAGACGGGTGCAGTTCTGGGAACAGCATATTCCATAATGTGGGGGAATAAGTGAAAGGTTCTTCCTTCCTTCATATTCTTCTCAACTCTTGCCAAACCCACTCTGCATGACTCCATAGAGTAGGCAGATTTAGTGCTGCACCATACAGGACTTTATAGGTGATAATCAGTACTATAAATTTGAGCTAAAAGCTAAACATTTACTAGTGTAGAAACCACAGATTAAGTATTACCCTAAATTAGAAGGTTCCCTCCCTCCCTCCCACCAAAAGGAGTCTGCATTTTGTACCACCTGTAACTTTCAAGTCATCTACAAAGGTAAACCCTTGTGGAATATGATGAAGTATTTTGGCTGCATGGCAATAAAGGTAAGAGTTATCATTACAAAGTTTCCTGTCCAGGCAGGGATGTAACAGATATGCTATTCAAAGTTGGACAAAGGCCTAATGGCCACAACCTCCACCTGCTGTTCCAACAACAGATCTGAGCCAAATGAAGTCCTGATCACCAACCAAGAAGAAGCAAGAGCAAGTACTAACTTTGTTAGGGATTAATTTGAGCTTATTCTTCCACATCCTTTTTTTAAACTATCTCTTGCTCAGCTCAGAGTAGCAACACATAATTGAATATCTGATGATTTCTGATGATTTTTCATCTCAATCTGATGAAATTCCTAGCAGTTTCATATTGATATTGAAGAATGTTGGAGAGAGGATCTAGTTATGTGTTACCATGAGCTGAATCACTCTTCCTCATTCTTCTATCAAATGGACTGTCCCTCTCAAGTAAGATAAGAACCACCAAAGATTGATACTTCCAATCCACTTCTTGCAAACAGTGCAGAAAAATACCATAATTGACAGTATAGAATGCCACAATCTAATAGGTCCAAAAAGGATATATTCCTCTTATCCATCTTTTGATGAACATAAAGTAAGGTTTTACACTTAGGCAAGAAAAACCAAATGTAAAGTATAGATCATATGACACTTGAATCAACACCAATAATTGCAAGAGGGATCTTAGAGTCCGAGTGAACAATCATTAAAATATAAGCCAGGAGTGTGCTGCAGCTGCCCAAAAAGCCAGTGCAATCCTAGTTTGCATTAATAGATCACATGAAGTGTTACTACCATTTATACAGCCTTGCTAAGACCACACTTGGGATATTGCATCCAGTTTTGGTCACCACAGTATAAAAAAGATGTTGAAACTATGACAAGAATGCAGAGAAATGCAACATGGATGATTAGAATGTTAAAACATATGAAAAACAGTTCCAGGAATTGGATATGTCTAATCTAGTGAAAAGAAGGTCTGGGGTACCTTGGCAGTAATATACCAATATTTGAGGGCTGCTGCCAGTTGTGGCTTTCCAAATTGTTTCCTACCGGTTCTATGTGTGGTTCTATGCACGCATGCTTCATGTGCATGCAGAGGGCACAAAGGCCGACCTCTGTCAATGCTGTTAAACTGAGCTGTTTTCAGCTTAGCTGAGGTGTGGTAATCCGCTCTGTCATGCAAATCATCTGAGCTAAAAAAACAAGGGAAAAAAACAAGAGGTAATGGCAGGGGTAGGTGAGTGGGGCCAACCACAGGTTCTCCAAACTAATCAAAGTTTCCACTACCAGTATTCCGGAACTGATCTGAACCAGCTGAATACCACTCCTGGATGCCGCAAAGAACAGAGGGATCAGTCTATTTTCCAAAGCACAAGAAGCCATGGATGAAAAATAATCAAGAAGAGAACCAACCTAGAACTAGGGGAAAAAAAATTGACAGTGAGAAACATTCAGTGGAACAGGTTGATATTATGAGTGTTCCATCACTGAAGGTTTTGGGGTTTTTTTGAAAATTTTTTATTGATTTTTAAAAACAAACATAAATAAACAAAACATAGAACATAAAAATATAAAACATCTTTTTTGAAAGCAGCCTGATCCCGGGTTACATCTCTTCGTACAGACACAAATTCAAGTTCATGCTCATTTTTATATACCATTCCATATCTTATTACCATTCTACATTTTCTATATAGCTTCTCTCCTCTTTTAACTTTCTTAATTTTATTTTATTTATTTCATCTCAATTCAAATCATTGTACTTATATTCTTTGTCTGTCCTGTTTCAGCTGTCTATTATCCTTTCTCATTAAAACTAAATTTCTCCTGTAATCACTGATTGGAGTATGACACCTTTATATCTTTCCCCTAAAATTATAACACTTAATATAATACATAACTTCCGTTCGGATTCTGATTGGTACATTCTAAAACTACACACTAGATTTTAAAAAAGAAAAAAATATATAAATATATAATATAATTAAAACAACAATCCAGACCAATTCAATTCTATCATTAATATTAACATTCATTTAAATCTTAAACATTTTACACATTACTTTTCAAATAAATCTCATACTTCTATGGGAACACTTATAAACTTTCCATAGTTACTTCCCCCCCATTTCACTTATATTTTGTAAAACATTGAGTAGTTAAAACATTCCCATTCCTTCCTAATTCAATTCTCTCATTTATTTCATTTCATTTATTTTGGTCACAAAAGTTTCACTGAATTACACTAATTATTTTCACCCACTCTTTAATCATATGTTATTTCCAATTTTCTAACATTATTTCTAATACAAATATAACAATACAATCTTATGTACCTTTACAGAATCCCCTTTTCAGTTAAGTTTTCACCCATTATCTCTGAATAGGTCCTGTTTCTTTACATCTTGCTCCAAACCTTTGTAACTTCTCTTCCCTTCCTTCTTCCCTTTCTTCTTCTCTCTGCCTTTTTTACCCCCTTGTCTCTCCACCTCCATATCCCTCTTCTGTATTCCCTATTTCTGTTGCTTTCCAATATCATATCCACTTTTTACATTGTTTTTCCTTTTTTTGGCTGTTCTTTTAAGTCTTAAATTCTCCATTCTCTTTCCCCCTTTCCCCTTTCTTCCCCAGATTGAGTTACTTGTTCATTAAAGATGGCTTCTTCTTTGTCCCACTCTTCTAATTGCGCAATCTTTTCTTGTAGTTTCTCATAGGTGCAGATCGTCATTTCTAAGAATTGAAAAACGGAGCCAAAGGAGTCCTTCCCTTCTTGTGACTCTTCTTTATATTTTTTAAATTCCATTTTCAGTTCATCCAAAAGTAATGCCATTATAAAGTTTTTTAAACAACCACCCAATTGTTTTTAGTCATTCAAATATTGTTTCCAAAAGTTCCAATATCACCAAGCAGTCCAAATACACACAAACTGTTTCTTTTAACACTTTCTTCTTTTTTCACTTTCTCTTCCTGGGGTTACTATTTAGTTGCAAAGTTCCAGTTAAAATGTATCTTTTAGAAGTCTTATTAAGGTTTAACTTTTGATTCTTTTAAATTCCAGGCAGACTCCTCCTTCCAAATCCTGCCCTTATTCTTTTCCTCTCCCTTTCCACTTATAACAAAAAAAAAAAAAAAAATTTTAGTGTTCAGAAATCTTTCTTGTCCCCTTGGCATTTAATTATATTTCCAGTTTAGTTAGTTACCTATTAGTGCCAAAGCAGATTTTTCCGATTTCTCATTCAGCTTTCTATGCTGTCAACGTGGGAAGGAGAATTAAAAAATAATAATAATTCCCTTTTCATTTTCATTCTCTGCTTCCAACTCTTCTTTGGGAATGATATATCTTTTATAAAATTTAAATTCCAGGATACCTTGGTTGTTGCTTGTTATCCCGGTCAGGCAACACTTTCACTTCTTAATTTCCTCCTGCACTTTCTTTTCTGGCTGAGTGCTTCTTTGAGGTGGCCATTTCTGACTGCTGCTCTTACCAGCTTTGGGAAAGGGAATTTTGCCAGCTGAGGAGGAGAGATGCGGTTCCCCTCGATCCTGCTGGGGCTCCCCCCTCTTCACCACCTCTATGGAGTGGCTTAGCCCTGAAGCCAGCTAGCTCGGGGCGCTCCAATGGTGAGCTCAGGCAGAAACTGTGCACAATCGCAGACTCCTGCCTACCGCCAAAGCCCTACAAACTGGAAGCCAGCCATCACTGAAGGTTTTTAAGTAGAGTCTGGACAGCCATTTATCCATTATGGTATAGGATCTTCTTCTTGTGCAGAGGGTTGGACTAGAAGACCTCCATGATCCCTTCCAACTCTGTTCTGTTATTCATCCCAGTACTGTTTCTATCGTACATTTCCATCCTATGTCTGAGCCTCATGGAAGCAAACCAAAACATTGCTATTTTATGATCTAATAAAAATTAAACTGAATCCAGTACCTTCTTAAAAACCTTCCTCAAAAAAGTAAGATTGGAGATTCAGAAGATCCTACCTCTGGATCAAGAGGTAGCCTTAATGCAAGAAGGGTCAAATAGGATCTCCTCTCTCTTTTACCAATACAGCAAATTTATTTGGCTGTACTGTTATGGTATTCCATAATACATTTGACGACTCTTTTGTATATATCACTACAATTAAAAGATTATTAAAGGATAACCATCTGAATATAAAGAGATGACTAATGAAACAAATCCTCAATAGTGGTGGGTAGAAAGCAAGGAATATTCAGAAGGTTACTTAACCTTCTGAGCTGCTCTCATTTGGAAAAGAGGTTTTTCTCACTATTTCAGTCATTACTTGTGATTGAAAAGTAGTTTCCTTTTGCTTTAGTGATTTTGTACAGACAGCTGTAATTATTCCCAACTAGCACAAACTACAAGGGCATGATTTTGTGTAAATGATGCAAAGCTAGCAATTGTTCCAAATGAATAATGGACTTCATCCTGATTAGGCAGGATGAGAGAAAAAGGAGAGTGTTAGTAAAATATAGGCTTGTCAATGTTATTGTACTGCATAATGCTAGAATTACACAATAGGTAAATCTCACAGTCCACAAACAATGGACCTTATTATGACAATGTTTAAGCAACAAAGAAATAATGAGCTTTAATTCTGAATTTTGATCAGCTTACATTTTACATTGTTAATGGTAACATGATGAAAATCAGGACAATACAACTTTGGTTGAATGGCTAGATTTCATGTGTCCAGTGAACATTTCTGATTGTATCTGTGTAGCTTCTAATAAAGATTAAAAGATCTAAGGGTGAAACATTTATCTCCCATTAAGTTACAGTTTTTCTGCATATTTTTCTATGGGGAAAATAATATCCAAATTACATTACAATTCCAAATAGAATTCCAGTTTTTCAGATGACTACGCTAAAAGATAATCCTAGACACTACAATCATCTAAAACATCAAGTATAAACAGGGGCAGGCTTCAAATCTTTTAGCAAAGGGATATCTGCCCGGTTGCTGGGGGGGGGGGGGGGGGCACTCTGGTGGGGAGGTGTTTTTGCCTTCCCCGGGCTCCTGA
The DNA here is from genome assembly GCA_015471245.1 of Laticauda colubrina. Lineage (NCBI taxonomy): Eukaryota > Metazoa > Chordata > Lepidosauria > Squamata > Elapidae > Laticauda > Laticauda colubrina. The sequence goes on along the minus strand of BLBF01000020.1, from coordinate 54,883,743 downwards.
GGCTCTGTCGAGCTTCTGGGAGGGTGAAAACAGCCTCCCCGGGCTCTGGAGGGTCTCTGGAAGCCAGAAACAGGCCCATTTCTGGCCTTTCCAAACTTCTAGGAGGCCTGTTTTTTGTCCTCCCTGAGCCTCCGTGCACATCCTACACTTACCTGCATCCAAAACAGGCAGTGTGGGGATTCCTGGGAGGGGCAGGGTGAGGCGGGCAGGGACAGCCAGGAGTGGGATTTGGAAGTTCTCTGAACTATGCAGAATCTCCCGAACCTCTGCAAACCCCATCAGCCCACCCCTGAGTATAACACTATTTCTCAACCTTAGCCACTCTAAGATGTGTGGACTTCAACTCTCACAATTCCCCAGCCAGCCATGGGAGTTGAAGTCTTCATATCTTAGAGTGGCCAAGGCCGAGAATCAGTATAACACAAGTTCCAAGACAACAGCCAGTATGTAAACCTCATTGATGAATACAAGTAAGATTAAATTGCCAGCCATTTAGTTTCTAATGGTGTCTCCTTCAGAAGACAGCACTTTCCTTTTGATTAGGCCAGTAAAATATCTTAAGGAGGCACTCCCTTTTTCTATATTACTTTACTGTACGCATAGATCTGTATTAGGGGGGAAAAAATCTCCCTTGAGATGTAAACAGAATTACATTTACATTACACATGCTTTATTAACTCCATGACTGCTTTCTGTGTCCACAGAAAAATGTTTGATCATATTTTTTCAGGAAAGCATTTTATACTTTACATATGAATATGTAAAGTTGCTCACTTCCTCTTTTGTATGCAGATGATATCAGGTTGTTGTCAGATAAACTAAATGATTTGCAGAGAATGTTAGATAGACTGCCAGATGTAAGAAGGATCTGAAAATAAATGAACCCACGAACACAAAAGTAGAAAGTGGATTGAATGATTGTAAATTATACTGTATAGCAAATGGGGGGGAGGGGAACCAGAACAAATAGGTGCCTTCATACAATTATGTGGAATATTTACTACAGATGGGCAAATGGATGGAGAAACTTTAAGATATGCTAATGCTGATGGAAATGGAAAATGTTTCATGTAGTCTATTGTAAAGAATAAATGTATGAGAAAAGTTGCAATAATGGCTTGTACAAGAACATGCTTATGCTCACCTTTGTTATGTGTAAAGCCCCCATCCCATTGCACTTACAGATGCAAAGAGGATGTAAAACAGACAAAAAAGCTTGCCATCCATTGGAAAACGCTATGCATCCATTGTGTACTCACTGCATACATGTTTCATATGCTATATCCCTCCAGCATCCGTCCACTGCGATTTCATCTGTGCAAAAAGTTTTGAGCTGCACAAAACTTTGTGAACGGATGAACTTTCTGCCGTGTACGATGTACATCCGCGACATATACGGACAACAAATGTTCTATGTCCATTATCATCCGTTAAACATCCGGGTATTCTCTCTGCATCTTCTGGCCACCCCCTCAACTCACATCTGCTGCAGCTGAAAACGGAAAGGGGAGGAAACGAAAGGTTCACGGAACGTCGACACAGTGTTAGTAGCACAGAAATAGAAAGGATGTAAGCATATGCATCTCATATAAAAAGGATTAAAACGGACAAAACATTTGTATCTGGGATGTATCTCGTATATTTAGGATGTCTGCAGTATGTCTAGAGTATGTAGAAGGACACCTAGTGGACTTCCGATATTTCCTATATAAAGGGGGAGAAAATCATCTGGATCTCAGTATGAGTCCAGCAGCCTTGGTGTACAGACCTCTTCACCCTTGGTCTTGGTCTTCCACATCATCAATTGTTCTCCACCATGGATCATGACACAGTCCGTATGGTAGCTGCAATCATTCATCACAAGAACCAAAACCTGTTCAGACTGTTTCAACTTTTATATGGAAGGAGAAGAAGGAGATGTCCAAGAGCTGTGTGGGTCCAAGGATGGATCATGAGAAGAATGGAGTTTGGACTGCATGACCAGTTGATGGTGGAGCTGAGGAATGAAAACCCTCGTGCATTCCATCACTTCATGAGGATGCCACCAGCCATGTTTGATGAACTTGTGGAGCGTCTGAGACAGGTTGACCAAGCCTAGCACCAACTTCCATCCCAACCTGGACCCTGGACTGAAGGTGGCACTGACTCTGCGCCACCTGGCCTCTGGAACCACATAAAGAAACATGCAGTATGCCTGGAGGGTGCCACACAACAGTATCAGCAAAGTGGTCAGAGAAGTGGTGCAGGCCATCATTGAAGAATATGTGGAGGAGCTCCAAGTGCCCCACCACTGAACAAGGCTGGAGAAAACTTGCAGAAGAGTGGTGTCAGAGGTGGAACTTTCCCCACACCGTTGGAGCCATAGATGGGAAGCACGTGGCCTGCAAAGCTCCAGCCAACTCAGGGTCCACTTATTTCAACGACAAGGGCTTCTTCAGTATCATCCTCTTTGCCATGGTTGATGCTGACTACAAGTTCATCTACATTGATGCTTCCGGTGACAGGTCAGCTTCAGATGGCCAGGTATACAATGCAAGTGACCTCAAGGAGGGGCTGGAATGCAACCTCATCATGGATTTTCCAGATCCAGATCCCCTACCCTATGACACACAAGATGTGCCCTACTTCATCATTGGTGATGACACCTTCTACCTCAGAACCTACCTCATGAAGCCGTACAGTTCCAGATACCTCACCCGTGAAGACAGGATCTTCAACTACAGGTGATGTCTGCCCAGGGCAAGACAGGTGATGGAGGACGCCTTTGACATCCTGGCCAACAGGTTCCAGATACTTCTCACCACCATGCAGCATAAGCCAGATACTGTGAGGAGCATCGTGGAAGCTTGCTGTATCCTGCACAATCTCATGCGCACCCACTACCCAGTCTTGCAGAACAGACTTCTGGACTGTCAACAAGGGAATGGGGACATGGAGCCTGGTGAATGGAGGCAAGGACGTAACCTGATAGACACTGTGGATGTACAAGGCCCCAACAGAGCTTCACGTGAAGGGAAGAAGCAGCACAACGTACTGAGACACTGGTACAACTCCCCACCTGGAGCAGTGGAGTGGCAAGACAGGATGATAGATGATGAATGGATGCTCCCTTTAGCCTGTCGCAAAACACTGATGAGATTGTGCCATGTATGTTGAGTGGTCCTACAATGAATAGGACATTAATAAAGAGCTTTGTTTATTTTAAAATGTGTTGATCAATGAATAAATTGTTATTGATAAAAAAGGTCCATATGTGTGGCAGCTGGGATGGGGGACCATACAGTCTCACTAAGGTTCCACTGGAGGTTTATCTATCCCACAACTATCCTTATCTATCCCACAAGCATGCAAAGGCTTAACCATTTGTTAAAAGTTTTCACCAACACTTTACTAAGGTAGAAAAATGAACCAAGTGTCTTTAGCAAAGATTACCTTTATTAACTGTCTTAGGTACACTTTATGACTTTATTAAATAGGCAAAATGAGCCAAGTAAACTGAATTAAGTGTGTTAAGCAAAGATAACCTTTATTAACTGTCTTAGGTAACTTTATGACTTTATTAAAAAAGCAAAATGAACCAAGCAAAGTGTCTTAAGCAAAGATAAAGTGAACAAGTAAACAGCTCAGTCTCTGACACTATTCTCAGTCACTCTGAGTCATGTCCATGGTCTCAGATGTTAAGCGGGCAGGGACTGTGGAGGTGGCTGTGGCTTGAGTGCTGGTCTGAGGCTCCATTGGGGTGCTTGGCCCCGAGAGTACAACCGGGGATGGTGTGTTCAGGAAGCTGTCCGAGAGCTGACTCAGTCCCGTGAGGTTGAGAGGCCCCTCATCAAGGACCTGAGATGTGAGGCCCAAGACTGATGACAGATTGTCCGTTGACAGGCTTGGCTGTGGGGGTGGAGGAAGGAGAAGTGTAGTGGGGCTGTCTAGTCTGCAGCTGGGTGAAGACTGGAGTCTGTGGCATGCAATGAACCTGGGCCTGGACAGGGAAGGTCTGTTTTTGCTGTGGGAAGTCCTGGTAGTTGTAGCCTTGGTAGGTGAGGGGCTGTTGAAAGCCATGGAAGGGCTGTGACATCGCCTGCAGTGGAGGAGCAGACCTGGACTGGGTAGGAGCAGGTTCAGCTGGGCCTTGAGGGTTGTGCAGAAGTGCTGTTATCTTCTGCTTCATTACCTTGTACTGGGCTTCGGCAGGTCCCTGAGGGTGTGGTTCATGTTGGTGATGAAGGTGTTCCAGCCCGAGGATCCTCTGTCCAAGTGGACCAGCTGAGAGAGACGTTCTGTGCTGGTCTTCATTGTGTCCCTGATCTCCAACAGGACACTGTGATTCTGGCCCTCCAGTCTGCCTCTCTGCCTGCATCCTGTGGAGCTGGGTGTGGGTGTGGGTGTGGGTTGACCTCTGGTGGCTGCTGCTTCTTCCTCCATTGTGAGGGGATCCTCCAAGTCCACCGGCATGGGGAGTGAAGCTGATGGGGGGGGGGGTCTCTGCCATGAGGCCTTCTGAAGACACCTGCCTGGACAGGCTCGCTGGCTCCTGGCTGGAAGAGGACTGGCTGTCTCAGAGGGGCTGCTCCTCAGAGGCAGATCAGAGGGGTCTCAGAGGGGCTGCTCCTCAGTAGCAGATCTCACCCTCCAGGAAACTGCACTTGGCCATGACGTACATCTCCTGGTCAGTGAGCTTGACAGTGGCCTGCCCGGATTTCTTGAGGTGTAGCTTGCCATACCAGGTGTGCATGTGTTTCCACCATCCCAGAAGTACATCTGCAGTGTACCCCAGGCTCTCTGCCTTGTCTCTCCAAGCTTCCTGCTTCTTCTTGGTGTCACGATAGAGTCTGTGGCCCTTTCTCCAGAGGTACTCATTCTCCCTCAGCCATTCCAGCACCTCATCCTCATGCTCCTCAGAAACGGTGTACTGTTTCCTCTCTCCCTTCTGCTTCCCTTGCCTCTTCCTCCCTCTGGCAGGGGCTTCAGCAGGGCCTTCAGGGGCTTGAGCAGCAGGGCCTTCAAGGGCTGGAGCAGCAGGGCCTTCAGGGGCTTCAGCAGCAGGGCCTTCAGGGGCTTCAGCAGCAGAGCCTTCAGCAGCAGGGCTTTGAGGGCCTTGGGGTTGGTCCACCACAGCAGCAGCAGCAGCAGGTTCAGAGTCAGTGCCAGGGGGTGTGATACTGGTTCTGTCCTTCTTGCCAGGGCTGGAACAAGTGGGCACGGGCTTCCTCTTTTTCCCTGACTGACGAACCATGGTGTTCCTACTAGATGTATGTGGCAGCACGTCTTTCCCCTGTCTGCTGACTGCATGCGTGCTACATCCTTTTATATCCGCGGAGCTGACACAATTCATACTCCCTGCATGCGCAGTGAACGCTTTGCATCCGATATACATCCGCGTGGCATCCCCTTTGCTTCCTATAGGTGTCCGTGATGCATCCGCTTCATCCGCTATGCATCCACCCTTCCGTTATGCAGAAATTCTCCCCTGGAATCCCTTCAGTGGTGTCATCCGCTTCCATCCGCTGTCATCCACTAGGCTTCCTATGAACATCTGCTTAACATCCCTGCTACATACTACCCACGTCCGTTTTCGGTTCTGTTTTTGCAAATTTTCACCACTTTTTGGAGAGGATGACAACGGATGGAGCCACCCCCGAAATTTTGCTCATCTGCTGTGTCCTTTATGCATACGTTTTGCATCCGTCGGCCAGTGGGACCTAGCCTTAATGTGAGCGTTGGATCTATCAGGAGAATGATAAGCTGAATGCAGAGGATATGTAGATGGTAAAATAAAAGGAGATGGCTTCAAGAATGTATGGGCGCTGAATGAATATGGACCAAATGCAAAAGTGAACGAATACAAAAAAAAGTATGTAGAGCTGGTTTGATGTGGCAGACAGAATAAATGAGAATTAAACTGGAAAACAAATATATGAAGGAAGATTGAAAGGATTGAAAGGAAGGAAAAAACAAGAAAGATATGGCTGGATGGAATTAGTGAATTCTTCTTCCAAAACAAAGAGAAAAGAAATTTAAAGAATGAAATGAAATTATGAAGCTGGGCATGGACATAATGGAATGAGGACATTTGCAAAGATAGAAATGATAGTATGAAGATAGAAAATAGTCTTGATGTGAACTAGATCCCTCCTCCTTAAATCATATCCTTAATTTTTGATTGATTCTTATTTCATACTCTGGTTCTGTATTTGTCATGACACTGTTTATCCTAAAAAGGAAATAAGAGTAATGACTATGCATGAGGTGAGATATTTTATCTTTCGTGGTTTTTGTTTTCAAACTGCAATTTGCAGTTTATCATGAGATTTTATATTTTGAATAACAGCACAGCAATTATTGTATCATCTAAGTTGTACATGATTTTAAGTGTTACTGTTTGGCTGAGAGCCGCATTTGCTAAAATAACAAAATAGTTTATGTGTCTAACTGTCCACATCCAGCTTGGCCCTTCTTGGAAATTCCGCTAAGTTTCAGCAAGGTTGTGCTTATGCTGCCTAAATAAATTTTTTGTGGGCACAGTAGATACTGGGAATGTATAAGATCCTGACAAACCTATTCCATTTAAAGAGCAAGAAAGAGAATGTCCCTTTACATTTTTACCACCCTGTTTAAATTGCATTGAGTGCACATATTCTTTAAATATGGCAGGTGGTATTGCATATGATTTATGTTTCTAATAAATAATTGCACAGAACAGACAACAATCCAAATGTACATGCTCAGCTTCACAGCTGTCCAAGAATCTAGGTAAACAAGGCTTTTCAATAACTTGCTGGAATGGCTCCCTTTCATTTGTGTTAAATTCAATTCTTCCTAGCATGTTTCCAAATCAGATTTGCAATGAATTTGTGCAAGTAAAAATAAATTCTGTGTTATGAAAGATTAGGCAATTGGAAAATGGTTTAATTTTTCATCATTCTGGATTATAGCAGTTGATATTTACAGCAACTGAATTTCTTGGTTAATTTCATGTGTTGGGTGTGTGTTTTTTTTCTAATTTATTCGTTCTACAGAATAGATGATGAGAAGCTTAGTTGTAAATATAAAGAGCAGGATCTATTTTTCATGTACCAAAGACTTCATCTTTCATTAGTTATTCTATTACTAATTCAAGATTTAATTAATACTGGATATATTAAATAATGTCATATCAGGTTTTGCCCAGCAATCCATAATTCATAAATAATTCTTCATTTTTTCAGCTAATGGCATAATCATGTTTATGCCAATGAATGAACAAAAGTTATAATGTTATGAAAAGTTATAATGGTTATGAAATTTAAAGAAAACTAGATAAAAATCCTCAATGCTGATCTTGATGATATCCCTCCCTTGACTGGTATTATAATTTAAAACATTGAGTTGCTTTGGCTGATCTCTTTGTGGTGTTTACAATATTATCAAAATATATAGCATAACCTAGCCTAAAGCTAATGACTTTCACCCTTTTTTTTCTTTTTCAGATAATCACATCTTCTACTTTTTTTCCTTATAAAATTCTACTTTGAAATAAAATTAAAAATTTAGATAAGAAAGCAGAGGGAAAATGTTATTTGGGTTTTCTGCCTCTTTTTCTTTGGATGACTGAATCATAAGAACTAGGAACAGTGGACTTATGAAGACAGCTGTTAACTTTCTATCTATTACATTTTTATTTGTAGTCTTGAAGAAAAAGCTAGTGCTTTGCTTTTGAATGAAGTATTTATTCTGTCTCTATGTTTGGCTAACAATTCTTGAAGAAACACTTGAATTGACTTGGTCTGCATCTTCCAAATTATTGGCTAACAATACTTGAAGAAACGCTTGAACTGACTTGGTCTACATCTTTCAAATTATTGAGTTGATTAAAGCAATCTTACTTTTTAATTGAAAGTTCACTGGTGAGATTAGTATGGTATAACTATTAGTATATTAGTATGGTATATTAGTATAGTATAACTTCTCATTTGTGATAGAAGGAGGTCCATTTGAGGGAAATTGAGATGTGGCCCTAGCTATGTGAGAATAAAGCTTTCTATGCTCTTATAATCTCTCTCTAAATCAAGCTCCTGAACTACATCCCCTTGAAAGTGTTATAGCAAACTCTCTCAGCATTCAGTTAGAGAGAAAATATGCCTCTGGCTTTTTGAGCCTAAGTTTATCCCACCTCCACCAACTTACATTTTTGACTCCTTCATTTATCCATCTTGAATTTCTGGTTCTCATTTCACAGTCCCTCATATTCTTTCTTTTAATTATAAAATGCAAACAGTATATAGCTGTTGGTATAACTGTGAGGGTTCTTTTGACTATGACTAGATACATGGCTAATTTAGACCTCTTCCATTTCTTTTTAACCTCTTCCTACAGGTTATTCTTTTATGTTATTTATATCCCACTTTTATTATTTTAATAAACAACTCAAATGTATCTAATATGCCTTCTTCTTCCTATTAAAATAACATGCAATCCTTGCCTCTTTCCCTAAATTTCCTGCCCACGTAAGGAATATATAGCCTCAGATTGTTTGTCCCTTATTTCGATCAAGCTGCATAGCAGACTTGCTAACAAGCTCCAAGCAGGGTTGCTACAAGTATCAAGTTGACCCCTGAAGCCAGGTTCCAGGCAGAAATCAAGCAGAGTCATAGCTGTTTATCATGGTTTGTGGCTCTGACAGCTAGATGCCCAAGCTCTTTTTGTTGTCTATCACACCTAGAAGCTTCTAGACATTGCTCCTTACTTTCTCATTCCAGGCCTTCTTTTCTTCCTCTCTCATCCATGTGATCATCTATACATCCTCTGGGTTAGCTTTCTCTTTTTTATATTGGTGGCATGAATGGGATGAAGTCTGCTGTCAAGCCCGAAATAGTATAAAATATACTAAGCCATTTTAGTTAGGCTTAGCATATATTCTTTTTCTTACTTTCTCTTTGGCAGTCATGGAGGGAAGGGTTTCGGGCTTGCCACATTCCTAAGGGGGGAGAAGTGAAGATAGACTTGTTTAGGCTAAGTGATTTGTCTTCCCGTGAGAAAATGAACTGTCCGTGCTTAGGCCCCTTGAGATGGCGATTTATGACATCAAGCAACGTTGAATGACTTCTGTTAGAGAATGTGACTTTTGGAGGTTGTTTTCTAACTTCATATTGTGGGGTAATTCCGGATTGTGTCAGATCTGGAATTATCATGGACTTTGCCAATTTGATGCTTTTCCAAATAAAAGAAATTATCTTTAAATGGATTTCATCACTTGGAAACCTGACATCCACTTACTGAGCTGTTCACTTACCTATTGGTGCATCTTTGAAAAGGTCAGGGTGTGGCTAAACCAGGAGAGCTGGGAGTGTTCTTATATCCACAAAGGAATTGATGTAGCCTGCTGGAATACTGGCATGGATGTAGTTAAGATACATCCTAACGAATGTATCTTTTCTTTTATGTACACTGAGAGCATTTGCACCAAGACAAATTCCTTATGTGTCGAATCACACTTGGCCAATAAAGTATTGTCTTCTATTCTATTTTCTGTGCGAATCCATCACTGTCTCTTCAGTTGGAAAAACTGAACTCTCATCTCACATATTCATGGAAAGATAAACAGAGCTTGGGTTTGATAAGGAGAGGGTGGTTCTGCCTGAAAGCAGCCTTATCCCTGGGTACTTTTGGTGCTGGTTTTCCAAGTACAGGAGAACATCTCAAAACACTCAGTCTGTCCCTCACAAGCATCAGGTAGGATATTTAAGAGCTTACCTGCCCTCAAATGGATTCTTTCCCAATGGATACACGTGGTTTGGAAGCAAACAAACAGATTTCATTTTTCAAGCTGTCTATCTAATTATATTCTTACTAGAAAATCAGTCTCCAACTGCTCAGTATTCATATAACTTTCCATCATGAAAAACAGATCAAGCATTATTATTCTGACTTTACTGCAAACTATTTAATGCTAGGCTTCTTTAAAACTTAAAAAGAACATATCTATGGGAAACAATTGAAGGATGTCTGTTTTTTTTAATTTCTTTAATAAAAGGTTAAAATAAGAAATAATACAAATGTTTAAAAGTCTGTAGAGATTCTCAGTCATCCAGGTCATGGTTGTCCCAAAGGTGCTTTTTTAGGAGGCAACTGGACTTTCTTCTTTTGAAAATGTTTTGCTTCTCATCCAAGATGTTTCTTCAGCTCTGACAGGATAGCTAGGATTGGAAGGATTTATATTCCTTGCAGACAACTGGTAATTTGCATCCTTTTAGAGGGTTGTTGAAGCACTGGAGGTTTATCTGACTTTTAGCTATACAGTTTGGGATGAAAACCCTTTAAATGGTGTGGGAGTAGGAATGGATTTCCAGAGGAAAAATTGCAGACTACATGAACCCAGGTGATCCTGAGGACACAGATAAACCTCCAAGTGCTTCAATGACCTCTAAAAGGATGCAAATGACTAGCTGTCTGCAAGGAATATAAATCCTTCCATTCCCCACTATCCTGTCAGAGCTGAAGAAACATCTTGGATGAGAATTGAAACATCTTCAAAAGAAAAAAACAAGGAAGTTCAGTTGCTTCTTGAAAAAACACTTTTGGGACAATACAAACATTTATTATTTAGATTTGTTTAGGTTGATCTCAGTCCTGCCATGGATATATGGGTGCAGACTGGAATGACTGAAGCATCTGACCATCCTAATTTTTCAAAAATCTTATTTTCATTTTTAAAATGTAATCATTTAGTAGTTTACCATCCTAGAACTTTTTCATCCTTCCAGCAATAAAATCTATTTTACAGGAAAAATACTCCCCTTTGTTTGCCAGGAAATCAGTTGAACACAAAGTATCTATGTATTCCAAACTGGGTCTTTTAACAGATCCTATTAACAGGTGTTCTTTTTGAAAGGCCTCCTAAGCTTTCATAAACAAGGGAAGTGGGAGTGATTTACTTTAATCACATGCCTAAAGCTTACTCATTTTCACAGCAGGATGGCGGGCTGCCGAGTCCAAAATGCTACTGGGGATCCATGTGCTTTTATAGTCACAGTTTCAGCAGAGCTTGGTTAAAAACAAAATTCATCCTTTCCCCTTGCTTTTAATTTCTTTATCTAGTTTGGATTACATTGCCCATTTTCATTTGCTTCACTTCTCTCATTTATCCTGCTCGCCAATTAAATTCTGCACCAAAATCCATTGTTTTATCAACAGTGAACTATGCTCTTGTCCCTATTGTAGTTAGAGTGGGTAAATTCAGGAACTCATTCAATACTGCTAGGCCAGAACATTGGCACGGATGTCTCCTTGGAAGGAATGGTAATGTAAAAGCAACAGATTACCAAGGAAATTGCAAATCTTCTCTTTTTGCTTATTTGAAGGACCACTAGTTTCATTCTACAGAACAACAAAATTGGATGGGAGCTTGTAGGTCATCTAATCCAACCCCCTGCTCAAACAGGAGACCCTATATCATTTCTGACAAGTGGCTGTCCAGTGTCTTCTTGAAAGCCTCCAGTGTTGAAGCATCCACAATTTCTGAAGGCAAGCTGTTCCATTGTTTGATTGTTCTCCCTGTCATAAATTTTCTCTTTATTTATAGGTTGAATCTCTCCTAGATCAGTTTCCATCCATTGTTCCTAGTCTGACCTTTGGGTGCTTTGGAAAATAGCTTAACCCCCCTCTTCTCTGTAACAGCCCCTCAAACATTGGAACACTGCTATCATGTCACCTCTGGCCCTTCTCTTCACATCAGTGGTGGGATTCAATTTTTTTTACTATCAGTTCTGTGGATGTGGCTTGGTGGGCATGGCAGGGGGAAGGATACTGTAAAATCTCCAGTCAGAGGTGGTATTTGCCGGTTCTCCAAACTACTCAAAATTTTTATTACCAGTTTTCCAAAACTGGCCAGAATCTGTGAATACCACCTCTGCTTCACATGCCCAGTTCTTGCAACCATTCTTCATATGTTTTAGTCTCCAGGCCCTTAATCATCCTTGTTGTTCCACTCTGCACTCTTTCTCAACATCATTTTATAGTGTGATGACCAAAACTGGATGCAGTATTCTAGATGTGGTCTAAGGCTTTAATAGAGTGGTATTAGTCCCTCACGTGATCTTGATTCAGTTCCTCTGTTGATGCAATTTAGGACTGCATTGGCTTTCTTGGATGCTGCCACACATTGCTGGCTCATATTTAATTGATTGTCCACCAGGATGCCAAGATCCCTCTCACAGTTACTGCTATAAAGTTATTACTATTAAGAACATTGGCATTGATGCCTCCTTGCAGGTAATATAAAAACAACAGATTACTTTGGAGATTGCAAATCTTCTCTTTCTGCTTATTTGAAGGACTTCTAGTTTAGAATAATTTCTTCCCATTCCATTCATTTTCACGAAATGGGTATGCTCCAGGTCCCTTCCCTGTGGTAATGTCATCTAATGGAAGATAGGAGATAGGTCCTTTCTCTGGCAGTATCTGCCCTTTGGAATGATCTCCCCACTGCCCATCATCCTAAACCCACAAGGTTCAGATGGCTTTCAAAACCATTGATCTACTTTGTGCTATATTTTTCCCATTTTGCCTCTCTTTGTTTTTAACTTCTACTTTGGGTTTAGACAGGGGTGGGATCTGACCGGTATAACTTCCGGTTTGGTGATTTACAATTTGCAAGTTTTATGTCTGCTGATCTTCAGAGCTACTGGTTCTACAGAGCCAGGCAGAACTGGTAGAAACCACCCCTGGGTTTAGAGCAGGGATCTCCAGCTTTAAGACTTCCCAACTTCAACTGCCAACATTCTGGCTGGGGAATTCTAGGAGTTGAAGTCCACGAATCTTAAAGTTGTCAAGTTTGTAGACGTCTGGTGTACAGCATTGTAAAGCTGAGTTTCAAACAGAATTGTGTACAAATGATGAATATGTTATTCCTAAAATGTATAAACATTAACTAAAATTTGAAACACAGCAGGAATGAATGAAAAAATGTATGAAAGAATGAAAGAAGTCACACAAATGGCCATATATGGCCATAAATGCAGGCTGATTGCCAGATACCTGAAATGGAGTCGAATCATAACTATTGGGGGGAGCTGTTATAACTTTCAATGGTTATAATCAGAGAAAAGTTATTGACTAAGTTTACTATTGGCAGGAAATATTTTGCATGAAACAGAAAAAAAATGAACTCATAAAGCCCCTGTCACACTGCACCAATGGATGGAAAGAGGATGTAAAACGGAGAAAAACACTTGCCATCCCTCAGTTAACGTGATGCTTCCGTTCTGTACTCACTGCCTCCGTTTTGCTTCCTCTCTATCCGTCCAGAATCCGTCTATTGACATTTCATCTGCTCAGAAGGTTTTGAGCTGCTCAAAACTTTTGAGCGGAAAATGTATCCAATGCGTCCATTCTGCATCCGCTATGCATACGGGGGACATCCATTCTACATCTGTTACGCATCCGCTATATCCACTAGGCATCCGCTGTGCATCCGCACAACTCGCATCCGTTCCAGTGGTAAACGGACGCAGGGAGGAAGCAGAACGGATGTGCAGCATTAGTAGCACGGACGGAGAAAGGATGAAAGCAGATGCAGCATGCAAAGAAAGCATTTAAAATGGAAAAAACGTTAGCAGAGGGGACCTATCTCAGATATTAAGGATGTCTAGAGGATGCCTAGAGGATGCTAAGGGACACATAGTGGAAAACCTATATGGCCTATAAAAAGGAAGAGCAACTCACCTGGATCTCACTTTCAGACCAGCAGCCCTGCTGTGCAGACCTCTGCAGCCTTCATCTGCCTCTTGCTCTTCCACAGCATCCAGTCATGTCCACCTTGGATCATAACAAACTCCTTTTGATAGCCACCTTTGTTCTGCAACAGTGCGAAGCCATCTACAGGCTCTGTGAACTCTACGACAGGAAGAAAAGGAGGTGGTCAAGAAGCATCTAGGTCAGAAGATGGACTGGGAGAAGAGCAGAGTACGGACTGTACAAAAAGCTGATGGTGGAGCTGAGGAAAGAAGACACTCGTGCATTCCAGAACTCCATGAGGATGCCTCCATCCATGTTTGACAAAGTTGTGCAGCAGCTGACACCCAGGTTGACCAAGCAGAGCACCAAATTCCACCCCAGCCTGGACCCTGGACTCAAGGTGACACTCACTCTACGCCACCTGGCCTCAGGGACCACCTACAGCAGCATGCAGTATGGCTGGAGGGTGCCACACAACACCATCAGCATTGTGGTCAGAGAAGTGGTGCAGGCCATCATCGAAGAATACCTGGAGGAGCTCCTCCATTGCCCCTCCACTGAAGAAGGATGGAAGAAAGTTGCAGAGCAGTGGTATCAGAGGTGGAACTTCCCCCACACCGTTGGAGCCATAGATGGGAAGCACGTGGCCTGCAAAGCCACGTCGGGGTCAACTTATTTCAACTGCAAGTCGGGGTCCACTTATTTCAACTACAAGGGCTTCTTCAGCATTGTCCTCTTCGCCATGGTCGATGCTGACTACAAGTTCATGTACATCGATGCTTCAGGCAATGGCTCATGTTCAGATGCCCAGGTATACAACGCCAGTCATCTCAAGGAGGGGCTGGAACGCAACCTCATCATGGGCTTCCCAGATCCAGACCCCCTGCCCAATGACATGCAAGATATGCCCTACTTCATCGTGGGGGATGACGCCTTCTCCCTCAGAACCTACCTCATGAAGCCCTACACTTCCAGACTCCTCACCCGTGAAGAGAGGATCTTCAACTACAGGCTGTCCAGGGCAAGGCGGGTGGTGGAGAACGCCTTTGGCATCCTGGCCAACAGGTTCCAGGTACTTCTCACCACCATGCAGCATCACCCAGAGACCATGAGGAGGATCATGGAAGCTTGCTGCATCCTGTACAATCTCATGCGCACCCGCTACCCAGTCTTGCAGAACAGGCTCGTGGACCTCCAACAAGGCAATGAGGACATGGAGCCTGGGGAATGGAGGCAAGGGCAAAACCTGATAGACACTGAGGATGTGCAAGGCCCCAACAGAGCCTCACATGAAGGGAAGAAGCAGCGCAACCTCCTGAAACACTAGTGCAACTCCCCAGCTAGAGCAGTGGAGTGGCAAGACAGGATGATAGATGATTAATGGATGCTTCCTTCAGCCTGTCTCATCACACTGATGAGATTGTGCCATGTATGTTGGGTGGGCCTGCAATGAACAGGGCATTTAATAAAGAGTTGTGTTTATGTTGACATGTGTGGATCAATGATTACATTGTTATTGATAATGAAGGGCCATAGGTGTGGCACCTGGGAGTGTAGACCATACATTCCCACTATGCTTGCACTGGAGGTTTATCTATCCCCACAGCTATCTCAACCCATCCCACAGCTATCTTAACCCATCCCAAAGGTATCCCTGCCCACCTCACAGCTATTACCCATCCCAAAGTTATGCTGCCCACCCCACTGCTGTCCTTACCCATCCCAAAGGTATCCCTGACCATCCCACTGCTATCCTTACACATCTCACAAGCATGCAAAGGCTTAAACCATTTCTAAAAGTTTCCACCAAGACTTTATTAAAAAAAATAAATGAAGCAAGTGTGTGAAGCAAAGATAAACTTTATTAGTCACAAGCTGTAAAAGAAAAATGACCCAAGTCAAGTGTCCAAATAAAGTCTACAGGTAGCCACCCAGTCTCTGGCACTCTTATCGGTCACTCGGAGGTGTGCCCAGTATGAGGGGTGAAGGGTCCAGGTGCTGTGGAGGTGGCTGCTGCTGGAGTGCTGGTCTGAAGCCCCACTTGGGTGCCTGGCCCTGAGAGGACAACAGGTGATGGTGTGTTGAGGAAGCTCTCGGACAGCTGGATCAGCCGCATGATGTTGAGAGCTCCTTCCTCCATGCCATGGGGTGTCAGCCCCAGTACCAAGGACAGATGTACTAAGGCCGGGCTTGGCTGTGGGGTGGAGGAAGGAGCAGTGTAGTGGGGCTGCGTGGTCTGCAGCTGGGTGAGGACTGGCGTGGGTGGCATCTGTGGCGTGGGTGGTATCGGTGGCATCAGTGGTGTGGGTGGCATCGGTGGCATCAGTGGAACCGGTGGCAACGGTGGCATCCGATGACTCTGTGCCTGGACTGGGAAGGGCTGCTACCTGTGCTGCTGGACCTCCTGGTATCCGTAGCCCTGGTAGGTGAGGGCCTGTGGAAAGCCTTGGAATGGGAGAGACATCACCTGGGGTGGAGGAGCAGACCTGGACTGGGTGGGAGCAGGTTCCTCTGGGTCTGGAGGGTTGTGAAGCAGCTCGGTGATCCGGTCCTTCACCATCTGATACTGGGGTTCCGCCATGTCCGTGAGGGTCTGGTTGACATAGGTGAGGAAGGGCTTGCAGTTGGAGGATGAGGAGTCGGTGTGGACCAGCTGAGAGAGGAGATCTATGCTGCTCTGGATGGTGTCCCTGATCTCCAGCAGGACAGTGTGGCTCTGTCCCTCCTGTCTGGCTCTCTGCCTTTCTGTGGAGGTGGAGCTGGGGGTGGATGCGGGTAGGGCTGTGGTGGACGTGCCATCTCCTTTCTCCCACTGCACCCATTGCGTGAGGACTCCACATGCTCCACTATGGTTAAAACAGCTGTCCATGGGTTCTCCGCTGTAGGATGCTGCCTGGAGACAGGAGCTGACTCTCGGCCAGAAGAGGACTGGCTCTCAGCAGGCTGCCTGAGAGAGAGGGTTGTGAGAGGGGCTGCTCCTCGGTGGCAGATCTCACCCTCCAGGAAGCTGCACCTGGCCATGACGTAGGTCTCTCTGTCCGTCAGCTTAACCGTGGCCTGGCCAGATTTCTTGAGGTGCAGCTTCCTGTACCAGGTGTGCATGTGCTTCCACCAGCCGAGGAGCACATTTGATGTGTAGCCCAGACTCTCCGCCTTCTCTCTCCAAGCAGCCTGCTTCCTTTTGGTGTCCCTGTAGAGCCGGTGTCCCTTCCGCCACAGATAGTCATTCTCTCTCAGCCACTCCAGCACCTCATCCTCGTGTTCCTCCTCAATGTAGTATTGCCTCCTCTCCCGTTCCCGCATATGCCTCTTCCTCCCTTTAGCAGGACCAGATGGGCCCTCATCAGAGGGGCTTCCAGGTTGTAGGGGCTGCTCCTCCACACCACCAGCAGCACCAGCACCAGCAGGATCATCATCAGCAGCAGCAGCAGCAGCACCAGCAGGATCATAATCATCATCATCAGCAGCAGCAGCACCAGCAGGATCATCATCATCATCATCATCATCATCATCATCATCAACAGCAACAGCAGCAGTAGCAGCAGCAGCAGCAGCAGGACCAGAATCAGCAGCAGCAGAGTAAGCACCAGGAGCCCCAGCAGGACCAGGAGCATGAGCAGGACCAGGAGCACGAGCAAGACCAGCAGGATAAGCAGGATGAGCAAGACCAGGAGCACGAGCAGGATGAGCAGGAACAGCAGGACGAGGAGCAACTTCAGCAAAGTAAGCACCAGAAGAAGCACCACTGCCATAAACAGCATCATCAGCTCCTCCAGAAGCAGAAGCAGCAGAAGCCCCAGCCGCAGAAGAGCGAGCCCATGCTACAGAAGCCCCAGCAGAAGCAGAGTGAGGGCCAGGGGACGGGAGGGTGGCCCTGTCCCTTTTGCCAGGGCTGGCAGCAGATGGCTGAGGCTTCCTCTTCTTCCCCATGGTTGTGGGGTTGCTGGCTGGCAGCAAGGCTGGCAGGGAGGCTGGCAGGCAGGCAGGCACCAAGGCTGGCAGGGAGGCAGGCACCAAGGCTGGCAGGAAGGCTGACACCAAGGCTGGCAGGGAGGCTGGTAGGCAGGCTGGCAGGCAGGAAGCAAGCAGGCAGGCAGGCAGGCAGGCAGGCTGGAGAGCTGTGTCTGGATGCAGGTCTTTCCTCTGAATGGTGACCTGCTTCCGAGCTGCTTCCCTTTACATCTACGGGGCTGATGCAATAAATCCCCCCCGCATGTGCAGTGAACACTAGGCATCCGCTAGGCATCCGCTAGGCATCCTCTATGCTTCCGCTCTGCATCCACTTCATCCGCTGTGCATCCGCTGTGCATCTGCTTCATCCGCTCGGCATCCACTCTGAATCCGCTGTATCCATTCTGCGTCCGCTTTGCTGAGGTCCCCCGGAAGTCTAGTGGATGTGCCATCCACTCTCATCCGCTTCCATCCACTAGGCTTCCATTCTGCATCCGCTTTCCATCCGCTCTGCATCCTCCCCCCGTCCGTTCCTTTCTGTGTTATCTGCTCTGGTTATGCAAATTTTTGCCCCTTTTGAGAGCAGATAACAACGGATGGAACATTTTTCTCGTCCGCTGTGTCCTTTTTACAAATGTTTTGCATCCATTGGGCAGTGTGACAGGGCCTTAACATATGGTTTTGACAATTAGAAAAAATAGTTTATAGAAAGAAATGTAAGTTATGTGGTAACAATGAAGTTAATTTATATCTCTACTTAAAGTTGCTTTAAAGCAAAATTGGAAGCTACTTCAACACCCCAACCAGGCACCCAGATGAAACCTTGCTTCCTAATAAATGATGGCCATCCATTTACTTGGAGCCAAGCTGCACTAAATGCCTCCAATACAGGAACACAATGTTGCCAGCCAATCAAAACAAAACAAAAACCCCTACAAAACAGACAGAAGATATTAGAAACATCGATCAAGCAGAACACAGCAAACTCCAAGACCAATAAACAGAGACCAATATATCCTGCATGTATAAAGTTTTGGCTTTTTCTTTCTTTTTTTCTTCTGCTTCTTTAGTTTGAGGCTAGGTCACATCAGCTGACAGATGCACAACGTATGTAAAAAGGACACAGCAGACGAGCAAATTTTCCATCCATTGTTATCCGCTCTCAAAAGGGGCAAAAATGTGCATAAACAGAATGGAAAAGAATGGAAAGGAACGGATGGGGAGAGGACGTAACGAGGATGTTAAGCAGATGCTCAATGGAAGTCTAGCAGATGGAAGCGATAGAAGCAGATGGCACATCCACAGGGCTTCCAGGGGAGAACAGCAAGGTGGATGCGCAGCAGAAGGGGCGGATGCATAGCGGATGATGCGGATGCATCACAGATGCCTCGCAGATGCCTAGCGGATGCCAAGCGGATGCCTAGCAGATGCGTAGCAGATGCAAAGCATTCACTGTGCATGCGGGGAGGATGCATTGCTTCAGCCCCATGGATATAAAAGGAAGCAGCTCACACGCAGCCAGCATTCAGAGGAAAGACCTGCTGCCAGAGACATCTTCATCAGAGACCATGGGGAAGAAGAGGAAGCCTGTGCCTAATCCTGCCAGCCCTGGAAAGAAGGACAGAACCACCATCCCACCCCCTGGCGCTGACTCTGCTGTTGCTGGTGCTTCTGCTGGTGCTTCTGCTGGTGCTGCTGGTGCTTCTCCTGCTGGTGCTGGTGCTGGTGCTGGTGCTTCTGTTGCTGGTCCTACTGCTGCTGTTGGTGCTGCTGCTACTGCTGCTGGTGCTGCTGGTGTGGTGGACCAGCCCCAAGGCCCTCAAAGCCCTGCTGATGAGGGTCCAGAAGGCGCTGCCAGAGGGAGGAAGAGGCAATCGAAGGAGAAGGAGAAGGGGGAAAGGAAACACTACTCCATTGCAGAGGACCACGAGGAGGAGGTGCTTGAATGGCTGGGGGAGAAGGAGTACCTGTGGAGGAAGGGCCACAGGCTATATCGAGACACCAAGCAGAAGCAGGCGGCTTGAAGAGAGAAGGCGGAGAGCCTGGGCTACACTTCTGATGTCCTCCTGGGATGGTGGAAACATATGCACATCTGGTATGGCAAGCTGCACCTGACGAGATCCGGCCAGGCCGCTGTCAAGCTCACTGACTGGGAGACCTACGTCATGGCCAGGTGCAGCTTCCTGCAGGGTGAGATCCGCCACTGAGGAGCAGCCTCTCTGCCAACCCTCTCCCTCAGACAGCCCAGAGAGAGGCACTCCTCTTCCAGCCAGGAAACAGCCAGTGTGTCCAGGCAGGTCTCTGCAGAGCACCCCACGACAGAGACCCCCCCGACAGCTGCACACCCCATGCCGGAGGACGTGGAGGATCCCCTGACGTAGATGGAGCAAGAGGAGGCCGCAGCCACCAGAGACCAACCCACACCCACACCCAGCTCCAACTCCACAGAAAGCAGGCAGAGAGGCAAACCGGAGGCACAGAGCCACACTGTCCTCTTGGAGATCAGGGACACAATCAAGAACAGCACAGATCTCCTCTCTCAGCTGGTACACTTCAAAATTCCATCCTCCAACCACAAGCCCTTCCTCACTTACGTGACCCAGACACTCATGGACATGCCCGAGCCCCAGTACCAGGTGATGAAGGAGAGGATCACTGCGCTTCTGCACCACCCTCCAGGCCCAGCTGGACCTGCTCCCACCCACTCCAGGTTTGCTCCTCCACCCCAGGCGATGTCACAGCCCTTCCAAGGTTTTCAACAGCCCCTCTCCTACCAAGGCTACGGCTACCAGGACTTCCCTCAACAGAGGCAGCCCTTCCCAGTCCTGGCCGAGGTTTATCGCCTGCCACAGATGCCACCGACGCCACCGATGCCACCGATGCCACCGATGCCACAGATGCCACAGATGCCACAGATGCCACAGATGCCATCGGTGCCACATGTGCCACTCACGCCACAGATGCCACCGACGCCTCACCTCACCCAGCTGCAGACCAGACAGCCCCACTACACTCCATCCTCCTCCACCCCACAACCAAGCCTGGCCTCAGAACATCTGTCATCAGTCCTGTGCCTGACATCCCAGGTCCTGGATGAAGGGCCTCTCAACCTCACGGGCCTGAGCCAGCTCTCTGAGAGCTTTCTGCACACCCCATCTCCTGTTGTCCTCTCGGGGCCAGGCACCCCAATGGCACCTCAGACCAGCACTCCAGCCACTGCCACCTCCACAGTCCCTGGACCCTTTACACCTGAGACCATGGGCATGCCTCAGAGTGACTGAGAACAGTGCCAGAGACTGAGTTGTTACCTGTTGACTTTATCTTTGCTTGAGATACTTTACTTGGGTCATTTTGCTTTGACAGTTTGTTATTAATAAAGGTTATCCTTCCTTCACACACTTGGTTCATTTGTTTTACTTAATAAAGTCTTGGTGGAAACTTTTAGAAAATGGTTAAGCCTTTGCATACTTGTGAGATGGGCAAGGATAGCTGTGGGATGGATAATAGCTGTGGGATGGGCAAGGATAGCTGTGGGATGGATAAACCTCCAGTGCAACCATACTGGGACTGTATGGTCCACCCTCCCAGCTGCCACACGTATGGCCCTTTTTTTCAATAACAATTTATTCATTGATCAACACATTTCAACATAAACACAACTCTTTATTAAATGCCCTGTTCATTGTAGGGCCACTCAACATACATGGCCCAATCTCATCCGTGTGATGAGACAGGCTGAAGGAAGCATCCATTAAGCATCTACCATCCTGTCTTGCCACTCCACTGCTCCAGCAGGGGAGTTGCACCAGTGTTTCAGGAGGTTGCGCTGCTTCTTCCCTTCACGTGAAGCTCTGTTGGGGCCTTGTACATCCTCAGTGTCTATCAGGTTACGTCCTTGCCTCCATTCACCAGGCTCCATGTCCCCATTGCCTTGTTGATGGTCCACAACCCTGTTCTGCAACATTGGGTAGTGGGTGCGCATGAGATTGTGCAGGATGCAGCAAGCTTCCACGATGTTCCTCACAGTCTCTGGGTGTTGCTGCATGGTGGTGAGAAGTATCTGGAACCTGGTGGTGAGAAGTGCCTGGCCAGGATTCCAAAGGCGTTCTCCACCACCTGCCTCGCCCTGGACAGCCTGTAGTTGAAGATCCTCTCTTCACGGGTGAGGCATCTGGAAGTGTAGGGCTTCATGAGGTAGGATCTGAGGTAGAAGGCATCATCACCCATGATGAAGTAAGGCATATCTTGTGTGTCGTTGGGCAGGGGGTCTGGATCTGGGAAGCCCATGATGAGGTTGTGTTCCAGCCCCTCCTTGAGGTCACTGGCGTTATATACCTGGGCATCTGAAGCTTACCCGTTGCCTGAAGCATTGATGTACATGAACTTGTAGTCAGCATCGACCATGGCAAAGAAGATGATGCTGAAAAAGCTCTTGTAGTTGTGATAAGTGGACCCTGAGTTGGCTGGAGCTTTGCAGGCCACGTACTTCCCATCTATGGCTCCAACAGTGTGGGGGAAGTTCCACCTCTGATACCACTCTTCTGAAACTTTTTTCCATCCTTCTTCAGTGGAGGGACACTGGAGGAGCTCCTCCAGGTATTCTTCGATGATGGCCTGCACCACTTCTCTGACCACAATGCTGATGGTGTTGTGTGGCACCCTCCAGGCATACTGCATGTTTCTGTATGTGGTCCCAGAGGCCAGGTGGTGCAGAGTCAGTGTCACCTTCAGCCCAGGGTCCAGGCTGGGATGGAAGTTGGTGCTAGGCTTGGTCAACCTTGGTCTCAGCCGCTCCACAACTTCGTCAAACATGGCTGGTGGCATCCTCATGAAGTTCTGGAACGCACAAGGGTCTTCATTCCTCAGCTCCACCATCAGCTTGTCATAGAGTCCAAACTCCACTCTTCTCCCAATCCATCTTCAGACCCAGACAGCTCTTGGACGTCTCCTTCTCCTTGTGTAGAAAAGGTGAAACAGTCTGAAGAGGGCTTGGTTCTGGTGTTGAATGATGGCGGCTACCAAAAGGAGTGTGCGTTGATCCATGGTGGAGATCAATGGATGATATTGATGAGCAAGAGCAAGGCTGAAGAGGTCTGCACTCCATGTCTGCTGGACTGAAAGTGAGATCCAGGTGATTTCCTCCCCCTTTTTATAGGAAATATTGGTTTCCTGCTAGGTGTCCTTCTGCATCCTCTAGACATCTTGCAGACATCCTAAATATCCGAGATACCTCCCATATACAAACGTTTTTTCTGTTTTAATGCTTTATGTCCGAGGTGCATCTGCTTTCATCCTTTCTATGTCCGTGCTACTAACGCTTTGTGGACGTTCCGTGTCCATTTCGCTTCCTCCCTCTTTCCATTTTCCGCTGGAGTGGATGCGAGTTGCGTGAATGCGCAGCGGATGCCAAGCGGATACAGCGGACATTTAACGGATGATGACGGACGTAGAACGTTTGTTCCCTGTATGTGTCACAGATGTAGAACGGACGCTGCGGAAGGTTCATCCGCTTAAAAAGTTTTGTGCAGCTCAAAATTTTTTGAGTGGATGAAATCTCAGTCGACGGATGCTGGATGGATAGAACGTATGAATCACGCACGCAGTGAGTACAGAACGGAAGCATTGCATTAACCAATGGATGGCAAGCGTTTCTCTCCATTTTACATCCTCTTTGCATCCATTGGTGCAGTGTGACATGGGCTTTAGTCTTAGTTGTTGCTTGTTTAAACATGTAATAAAACTGTTTCAAAAATATTATATTTGTAATATATTTCAGTGGTGGGATTCAAATAATTTTACTACTGGTTCTGTGGGTGTGGCCTGGTGGATGTGGCAGAAGAAGGATACTGTAAAATCTCCATTCCCTCCCCACCCCTGGGGGAAGGTTATTCCCAAATCCCAATTCCCTCCCCACTCCTGGGGGAAGATAACTGCAAAATCTCATTCCCTTCCCACCACACTAACCTGCTTTCCAACTCCATTCTCCTGTGCATGGCAACAAAAGAAGACCCAGCCAATCAGCTGAGACTCGAGAGGCAGAGAATAGATGTCAGAAGTGGTATTTGCCGGTTCTCCAAACTACTCAAAATTTCCACTGTCAGTTCTCCAGAACTAGTCAGAACCTGATGAATACCTGATCTCACCCTCTTGCCAAGACAGAGCACTGACATGGAGATCATATAGCAAAAAAGGCTAATACTTAATAACAGACTAATATGGAATTTGAAACTTCTTCCAGATTTTTTTTATCATTGTTACAGTGATGAAAGTTGCAGAATGACTCTACTACTATACAAAAGGTAATATTTTGCAGTGTGTGTCTTTATTGTGGGGCTATAGAACTCCTAATAATCAATTAATGAAACAAGATTTTGTTGCTATCAAAGTTTCATCAGTTAAACATTTACAGTCCCATGCTTGCCCATAACAAAATTAAGCTAGCATATCAAAAGTTGATCAATGTATTTTGTACATCAATATATCTTATCAGTAATGGATTGATGTCCTGACAAATATCTGATCAGATATGAATCAGGAAAGTTATAGAATCAAGCAATCAAAAATCAAATCCCATTTCTATAGCTTTGAAAGCACATGTCAATTAAAAAAAAGAAAAGACCATGTGATGTTCATGAATTGGTAGACTTCATTTCATTTTTTTTTAATCTGTGAGCATTTATATATGAATAGTGAATATGAATAGACCAGCTTGGAATACTGTGTGTACACCAATGTCTCTTAAAAGGTGCATTGACATTGGAGAGAGTTCAGAGGAAGGTCATCAAGATGGTGAGTGAAACAGAAACAAGTCCCCAAAACACTTATACAATAAATGGTTCTGCATTCACCTGGAAAGAAATCACAAGATGTTTCAGGAGGCCTCTGCCAGGCTTTTTCTTTGGTTCTCTGAATTTAATTCATTTGTAAGTGGTAGGAAAGGAATTCTTACTAAATTTGAAGATGAGATTAGGGTTTATTTTAAGGATTTCAATTGGTCTGAAGACTAAATCGAATCAAAGGGAATGAAATTCAGTAGTGATATACAAAACCTGCATCATGTTGGAAAAGTCAAATTGAGAGATAAAGGATTTGTGAAGCATTGCCTTACATCAAGGGTATCAAACTCACATTGTCACGTGATGTATCATGACTTTTTTCCCTTTTGCTAAACCGGGTGTGGGCATGGCCAGCGCATGATGCATTCGACCCACAGGCTATGAGTTTGATAGCCCTGCTTTAGATCATAAAAGATTATAGTTCCATTGTGCTTTGCACCAGTTAAGAAAGGTGCTTCTCTCTGTTCCTAGATCACCCACCCGTATGGATTAATGAAATCATCCAGAATCTGTAGAGTCGGAAATAATTGGAATTGTTCTCCTACACAAGGAAGTTTCTCTTAGTCCCAAACCAGAGGATCCATAACTTGAACTGATAGATGAGGAAAAAAATTCTTTAGATCACAACCAACAACAAGGAAGTGGCAACAAATAGAACAAATTACAATTGGAGTATTTAAATGCTAATAGCTTGTTAGATTACATTGTGCTTGCTAATAGACTGAATGAGCTATATCCTTCATTGTAAGAGCCTCATACCTTTCTGATATTCACCAATAATAAAAACAAGAGTACCATATCCAGCAAGGTATTGACATGGAACATAGCTAGATGAATAAACAAAATTTGTAACAGAGTCTTGGTGGATTTTCCATCCAGGTTTTATAATAAAACATTCCATGAAACATGGCTGTGAGCAGAACCGAAGTCATGTTGGATGGCCCCTTGAATTGAATAAGGAAGTGTGTCTCAAACTCAGTAGTTCTGCTAAATAAGAAAGTGTTCCAGTTTGTGCACAAGAGAAAAAACAAGATAAGGCTAGAACAATGGGGAACTGTAATAAAGTGCTGCGATGTCAGAAACCGTGGAACTACTTTTGCTAGATAGGGAGCTAGTATGAACCCTCGAAATATATGTGTCAATTTGAAAACAGAAAGAATGTGAGCCAAGCCCTCGTACGAGGGGCGGACAGTTAGGGTATAAAAATGCTGCCTGAATTTTGCTCTGTGTTCCTTCAATGCCTGAGGGAACCCGTCTCTGCAGACACGTGAATAAAACCTTGTTTTCCTTGGATCAATGAATCTTTTGGTGGTTTTTTTATCTGCTTCCACCTCACAATTTGGCGCTCAATGTGGGCCCCGACGGAATTTTGACTGGAGAAAAGGGACTGGGGAAGTGTGGCGCCATCGTCTCCCATTGTAGAGGGGGCCCTCCCTTGTCTCAGTTGGATCCCGGGGTAACTGCACTCAGCAGACGATCCTTGGAAACAAGAGAGAGAGAAGCCGGCCTGACACTCTGGGAGTGTCGTTGATCACCTGAAGTGGGGACGCCCACACTCCTTTCGTCTCCGGGAGACCAAGGATGTATCAGGTGAGTTTGTTGCCTTTCAGGATAGAAGAAGGGATATACTGTCCTTAAACTCTGGGAATCCAGCGACTGCTGTAGGATAGTGTAAATCCCTGAGTTGGGAATCTCTGGGAGATTGTTGGCGGGCAGCATGGAGAATGGGAAAGGGACAAAGCAAGTGTGAGACGTTCCAAGAGGGTACGGGTATTGAGATAGAAAAGACCCCGAGAAGGCTGATTCCGACTGACTCCCCATTGGGTCAACTACTACAACAATGGTCGTTGCCCTATCTGAGGACTTACACTCGGAGTCTAGAGAAAAATAAAAAGCCAATATAGGTGGCCGAAGTATCCCCTAGTAGACCCTGAGTTTCCTTACCAATGGGATCCTGAAGGGAATACCAGCATGTACTGGATAACTCAGTTGAAAGAGTATATAGTGAAACACCGGATGAAGGAGCAAATACCCTATGTGGAGGTATGGTATCATGCTCACTTTGAAGGTCCAGTTCCACCAGAAACAGAAGTAGGACAGTTTGTCAGCAAGGTGGAGGAAAGCGAAACTGAGGACTGGATGGGGAGTCCACCGGCATCGGCTCCAGCAGTCCCGGCACCACTGCCCCTGCTGGCTCCAGTTGCCCAGGCTCCACCTCCACCTGCATATCCAGGACTCAGAAGGGAACTGGCTCAATTAAACAAGGACCTAGAGAATTTGCCTCTAGGAGGAAGGTCGGCCAATCCCGTGTCGGCTTTCTCAGTCAGAGAAGTCCCAAATGGCATGAATGCACAGAGGAATCCAGTCACCTTTTTCGTGGCTGTCCCCATAAAATCTGCTGAGGTACGGGATCTGAAAAAGACCCTTCCGAAACTTCATGAGAATGCTCATGAGGTGGCGGAACAGTTGGAATTATTTCTGGGGCCCAATGAATACACATACCAAGAACTGATGTATATTCTTGGACACCTTTTCACCCCCGAAGAGAGGAACCTCATTAGGAGGGAAGCAATAGCTGCCTGGGATAGGAGACATGCAGGGCAAGAGGGAGCAGTGGTTGCAGACACAAAGTTCCCCATAGCTGATCCAAATTGGAACATCAATAATAACGCTCATAGGGAGCACATGGGAGATATGAAATACATGATCATTGAAGGAATTAAATTGGCCATCCCTCAAGGGAAAAACTTGACCAAAGCATTTGAAATAACACAAGGAAAGGATGAGTCCCCGGGGGATTTCTGTGCTCGGCTCCGTGAAGGGTTAACCAAGTGCTCCGGAGTGGAGCCAGAAACCCCTCGCTTCAAGACTCTCCTGAACATGCAATTCGTCACCAAAGCATGGCCAGATATCCAGAAAAAAGATCCAGAAGACAGAGGGATGGACTGATTTGGGCATGATAGATTTGATGAGAGCAGCCCAACAAGTTTTTGTGAACCGAGACTCAGTTAAAACCAAACAGAAGTCTCAGATGATGGTGGCTGCTGTGCAAACGGCAGCCAAGAATGAAGTTAGGAAAAACAGGGAGACCCAGATGTCAGATTCGAGGCCAAGGTGGAGAGATGAAAGATCTCCCAGCAGGGAGTGGAGACCCCTTGTTAGGCGAGGAGGTCCAGGGGGCAATCGAGGCAGTCGATTCCAATGGCCGTCCCAGAGTAGAACTTGCTTCAGATGCGGGAAAGAGGGACATTTTGCGCGTGAATGTCCCAAAACCCTGGAGGAACGAAGCTATGCTCTATACGATTAGGGAAGTTCCGGCTCCCCAAGAGGGACCCGCGGGGAGCCATTGGTAAATGTGTTAGTGGGTCCTGACCATCAGGAACAGCTGTTCCTGATCAACACTGGCGCAAGCCGGACATCTGTATGCGATCCGGTAAAGGGAGCATGCAAGTCAAAGCAGACTTGAAAGGTGGTTGGGGTGAGTGGGAAATCCCAAGAGGTCAAGATTTTGGAAGAGGTGAGATTGGAATTGAATGATGTGGTTACTGAAACGAAAATATTGTATATTCTGGATTCAGGGGTGAACTTGCTAGGAAGAGACTTGTTGGATGTTTTTGGAATAGAATTGTGGGATAGAAGGAAGGAAGTTCGCATGTGATTGCTAACAACGGAAGATGAGGAGAAGATACCATCAGATGTGTGGGCAGGAGGTGAAGGGGTTAGTAGGATGGCAATACAGCCCATTCAGATCAAGATACAACCAGGAATAACTAAACTGTGGACTCCACAATATACTCTGAGTAAGAGAGGTAGGGAAGGGTTGAAACCAGTGATTGACAGATTATTGAAACAAGGACTGTTGGAACCTACTATGTCACCATTCAATTCACCGGTTTTAGCAGTAATAAAAAAGGATGGGAAATATAGATTGGTTAATGATTTGAGGAGAATCAATGAGATAGTGGTTCCTAGATTCCCAGTGGTTCCTGATCCCTATACCATCTTGGGGCAGATCCCTCCCAAAGACAAATGGTTTACTGTGATAGATCTGAAGGATGCCTTTTGGGCGTGCCCCTTGGAGGAGGGGAGTAGAGACTTGTTTTCCTTTGAATGGAATGATCCTGAGAGTGGAAGGAAACAGCAGTTGAGGTGGACAGTACTTCCTCAGGGATATACCGAGAGCCCTTTGTTGTTTGGACAGGCGTTGGAAGAAAAGTTGGTGTTGTTTGAGAGAGAGAAAAGAATCACCCTAATTCAGTATGTGGATGACTTGTTAACTGGGGAGAAAGAGAAGGAAGTGAGAGTGGCTTCTGTGAGTCTGTTGAATTGGCTGAAGGAGCAGGGGCTGAAAGTCTCAAAAGAGAAGATTCAGTTTGTTGAAAAAAAGGTGAAATATTTGGGACATTACATTCAGCAGGGGGTGAGGTCCTTGGACCCTGAAAGGGTGAAAGGGATCATGAGCTTGGCTCCTCCCAGGAACAAGACAGAGGTACGGAAAGCTTTGGGATTATTGGGGTATTGTAGAATCTGGGTAGACCAATTCACAGTGTTGGCACAATTTTTGCACAGAAAGTTGCCTGGAAAGGGAGAGCACATAGAATGGGAGGAGGGAGATAGTGAAAGGTGGGAAGAGCTGAAGAAGGCTTTGTCAACTGCTCCGGTTTTAGCCTTGCCAAACCTGAAATTACCGTTTCATTTGTATATGGCAGTGGCTCAGGGAACAGCAGTTGGAGTCATTGCCCAAAAGTGGGGGGGGGGGCAGTACCAATCGGTAGCCTTCCTAAGCAAGGGTTTGGAGCCGGTTGTGAAAGGATGGCCAGTTTGTGTTCAGGCTGTGGCAGCAACAGCGATGTTGGTGGTGGAGAGCAAAAAGTTAACCTTTGGGGGAGCTTTGGTGGTGCATTCGCCTCATCAGGTCAACTCAGTGTTGAGCCAGCTGGCTACCACTTGGATGACCGAAGGGAGGATATTGAAGTATGAAACCATTTTGAGAACCAGTCCTGATGTGGTAATAGGAACAGACAAGAATCTAAATCCAGCAGAATTCTTGGAGGGGAGAAGGCAGGCATGGGAACCGGAAGACCATGATTGTCTATTGCAAGTGGATCTCATGACGAAGGTTAGAGAGGACTTGGAAGAGACTCCATTGGAGAAGGGAGAGAGGTGGTTATGGATGGATCTAGCAGGGTGGAAAATGGAAAGCGAAAATCTGGGTTTGCAATAGTAACCGGGGAAGGTGAGGTAATAGAGAAAGGGTCACTCCCAGTTGCTCGGTCAGCCCAGATATGTGAATTGTTTGCCCTGACCAGAGCCTTGGAATTGGCTGAGGGGATGGAAGTAACGATTTGGACTGATTCCAAGTATGCATGGGGGGTGGTGCACACGTTTGGGAAAATCTGGAAAGAAAGAGGGTATATCAAGGCGGATGGGAAGCAAATAGAGCAAGTGCAGTTAGTAGAACAAGCCTTACAGGCATTGCAACTCCCCAGCCGAGTATCAATTGTCCATGTGAGCACACATCAGAAGGGGAACACACTGGAGGTTGTGGGAAACCGATGGGTGGACAAATGGGCGAAGGAAGCTGCAGGGGAGATAGAGTTGGTAATGGTATCTATACCAATACTGGAAAAGGAGGACGAGAGGGAGCAATGGGAGCCAGAGAAAAAGGAAAAGTTGGTGTTGGAGAAAGAGGGATGTGTCAAAACACCAGACGGATGGAAGACGTCGAAGGGAGTCAAGGTGGTGTCACCCATTGTCATGAGGGGAATATTGGAGAAAGTTCATGAAGGAGGACATTGGGGAACGGAGGCCTTGGTCATGTCCATTAAACCTCACTATAGGAGTCTGAGGATGTGGACAGTAGCTCAGAGCATCTGCTGGAAATGTTTGATTTGTTTGAAAGTAAATAAGAAAACGGCATACAAGAAAGAGATGGGAGGGTGACCCCTAGTGGCTTGGCCTTTTCAGAGAGCACAAATTGATTTCACTGAGTTGCCAGAAAAGGGGGGTTGGAAATACCTGCTTGTGATCAAAGATCAACTAATGAGGTGGGTAGAGGCTTATCCCACAAGAAGAGCCATAGCTCCCACAGTAACCAAGATCTTACCAGAACAGATTATCCCACGATATTTAATGATGGAAGCAATAGATTCATACAGAGGAACTCATTTCACCCAAAAGGTTCTGCAAAGGGTAAATGGAGGTGGTGGGGGTGAAATGGGAATTACACATGCCAATGGCATCCTGAATCCAGTGGAAAAATTGAAAAAGCGAACGTGGAATTGAAAAAACACTTGACCAAACTACAACTTGAAAATGGCTTGCCATGGACAAAGAATCTTCCCTTAGCTCTGCTAAGGATCAGAACTTGTCCAAGGAAAGACACAGGGGTTTCTCCTTTTGAAATGCTGATGGGGAGACGCTATTTGGCCAAACTAGGCAATCCCATACCAGAGTTCAGGGACTTGTTCCTTCGGAAATATTTGCTGGCACTGTCTCGGTCTTTGCTTTCTCTTCACAAACAGGGACTGTTGGTGCAACGACCACCTTTGGCTGGTAGCCAACACCCACACGAGGCTGGAGAGTGGGTCCTGATAAAGACTTGGAGAAGTGAAAAACTGCAACCTAGCTGGGAAGGTCCGTACCAGGTGTTACTGATGACTGAATCTGCAGTCCGTACTCGGGAAGGAGGCTGGACATATTACAGCAGAGTCAAGAAAGTATCGGAACCTGAGAAACCTTGGAAGGCAATCCCAGTGGACGGTCAGCTGTTAAAGGTAACCTTGAAGAAATAGCCAGAAAAAACCACCATGGAGATGCCGGCTGAACTCTGGAGAGGACTATTTGTTGCAACTATATTTACATTAATACATCAAAGAAGTTCACAATATGTTGGACCTGCAGGTGACTTGGGAACAGACTTGTGGGGTGACAATGTGTTCATAAAGGATCTCAAGAAGGTCTCACATTCCTTGAACATCACCAATTGCTGGTTATGCATGCACCTGCCAGGAAGAACAGGTGAAGGATTAATCCTACATGCAATTCCACTTGATCAGAACAGACTAAGACCACAGAGGCACAGGACAGAAAAATATTGTGTAGAACGAAATATAACAGGAAGGATTTTTGTTCATTTAAGGGAAATGGCGTATGTGTGTTTTAGGAGAAATGAAACTAGAGGGCTCCATTTAGGAGATTGGGAAAAATGTAATAAGACTTTTGATATGCCATCATCCTGTAGTAACCATAGCTATACCAAGAATTATCATAAATTAGATTATTTTAATCAAGATCAGTATCAGATGTGTATGCATTTTGAAGAAATGATCAATTGGACCCGAACATCACAACAGACCTATGCTATGGAAAATTTTAGGTGGGTATTGTGTGGGAAATATGCATACAGGGAGATGCCACCTTACTGGAGTGGCACATGTACACTCGGGTATGTGATACCGGTGATATATAAACTTGATGGCCTTCCCCAAGGCTGGATATGTAATAAAAGCGACTCAGAATCTGGCCTTACTCGGAGACTCTGGACCCAAATCTCCTGTGGTATAATAACACCATTGGGAGTAGCCATGAACTATCGAGATATACATATTCTAAATGACTTCACGGTAACAATGTTCAATGATACAATAAAGAATATTAAAATGATTAACACTGAGCTTTCTGAAGTAGACAGGTTGCTCTACAAAATAGGCATGCTTTAGACATTATATTAGCTACAAAAGGGTGTGTGTGTGCTCTGATTCATTCACTTTGCTGTGTATACATCCATGATTTCCAACCCAATATTATAAAGACAGTAAAAGTAATGGAAGAACGTATTCATTCTAATCCATTATCACAAAGAGGTGAGTCCTCATTGCCAGACCTGTGGGGAGCACTATGGTCTTGGCTTCCCAGTTCCACTTGGTTTAGATCTACCATAATGGGAATTATATTGATTATTATATGCTGTGTATTGTTGTGTTGTTGTGTTCAGTGTCTCCCTGGTACAATAACAACGTGTGGGAAGATAGGGAAATCCTTGGGTTCAAGATTTGAGAAGAAGCAGGAAGCAGAACCTCTTATGATGTATCAGAGAGAAATCACTCTGAAAGAAGCAGAGGATCTGCTATTTGAGTTTGAGACAAGAATGGAAAAAGAAAAAAAAAGGGGTGGGATTGTGAGCAGAACCAAAGTCATGTTGGATGGCCCATTGAATTGAATAAGGAAGTGTGTCTCAAACTCAGTAGTTCTGCTAAATAAGAAAGTGTTCCAGTTTGTGCACAAGAGAAAAAAACAAGATAAGGCTAGAACAATGGGGAACTGTAATAAAGTGCTACGATGTCAGAAACCGTGGAACTACTTTTGCTAGATAGGGAGCTAGTATGAACCTTCGAAATATATGTGTCAATTTGAAAACAGAAAGAACGTGAGCCAAGCCCTCGTACGAGGGGGCGGACAGGGTATAAAAATGCTGCCTGAATTTTGCACTGTGTTCCTTCAATGCCTGAGGGAACCCATCTCTGCAGACACTTGAATAAAACCTTGTTTTCCTTGGATCAGCGAATCTTTTGGTAGTTTTTTTATCTGCTTCCACCTCACATGGCTGACAACTGATTACACAAAAATATACTTATCAGGTTTTAGAACTTAGTTTAGATCAACAAAAAAAATCTCAATCAAAAGCAAAGGGAGCCCTGGGGGGTGGGGTTCACTACACTCATTAATGAGGCCTTGGGAGTCAATTTTTTCAACTGGTTTATAATCTTGACATTTTCTAATGCTCTCCTATCCAAATGCTAATTAAACGGAATCATGCTTAGCTTTCTGAAATCAGGCAAGGTTGACTAGATTCTGCCACCCTCTGTGACAATGTGTCCTAACAAATGTTTAAATTTACAGTTGAAATAAACTTACAATTTTCCAAGGATTTAACCAATGTTAATACCGAAAAGGGCTGGTAGTAATAACTCATGAAAGTTGTGCTTTCTTAATATACCAGATCTATCTTTAAGTCATGACAGCTGTGAGAACTTCAAGTTTGATTCTGATTTAACAAAATATTGCTAGGGGCTATTGTATCTTGTTATCTAAAGCTTCCTGTGATTTGACTCATAACAAAGAATGCTAATTAATGAGCAATCAAAGCAGATCTCTTCAACTATTTGGTTGATTAGTTTACATTCATTTTCCAGACAGGAGAGGCCCTGCAATGGTTTTGGCAACTGGCTGATAGACTGTTGATTTAGAGACACATACTAGCATTTGTACTTTAAGTTAACCAGTGAAAAAAGCTGTTAAAAAAAAACAAAATTAACTAATTTCTAAACTTGAGGTTTGGGAATGCAATTATTACTGCTTTGGAAACAATTATTACTGCTTTGGAAACAAGTGCAATCTGTCAAACTTACTAGTTCAACCTCTGTATTGTGTGTCAACATTTGCAGCATGTATTTCCATTTTTTTTTCTGCACCTAAGAATATTCATGCCATAAAACTTGTAAAAAAGGTCAGCAATAACCTACAATCTAACATTAGAAGCTGCAGAACCACATCCCACATTACAAACTTTATGCATATTTGTTTGAAAATTGTTCTTTGCAACCTATAATGTACCTGTCAAGTGGCTTTGTAAACTATTTTAGGTTATCATGTATTATAGGCTACTAGGAAGGCTTAAATGTTGGATATTTCAAAACATCAAAATTAGCTAAATATCCAAGCATTTTCTTCCTGAAAATCAAGTAATCCTACGAGGAAAGCTTGTGATTCAGTGATCAAAGAAACATTTTCCATGCAGAAAGTTAACCTACAGCTACTTTTAAGACCTTTGAGGGGTTAGATAATGCTCCTTGACTTTATTTATTTCTTTCTCATGTGCATACACACATGTGTATACATGCACACATATATTTATACATACACTTACACATACATTTACTCATACCCAAACTATAAACACTTCTTTGAAAATTATGCATAACCACCATGCCTGAAAAAAGCAGTTTCATACACTATAAATAAACGGCCAGATGCTCAGCACGAAGAAAAAACTTGTAAACAACTTCTGTCTAGAGTGATCTAAACAGTGTTGCTCAACCTCAGCAACTTTAAAATGTGTGGCCTTCAACTCCCAGGATTCCTCATCCAGCTACACATCCTAAAGTTGCTAAACAATACAAACTAGTCCATACAAAGCTTTTTAGTCACATACTTCCTTGCTAATCCAGCTAAACAGATACTTAGCGTGTGCATCAGGAAACCAAACATAGTCCAGATTTTTCCCAAAGGGAAGATGACTCTAATTTGTATTATCCAAAATCCCAATGGACATTAGCCAACCAAACCGCTTAAATGTATTCCATGCCTCCTGAATTTTCTTCCTTTTTCTCTGGCTCGCTCTCTTCTGCAGGGCTTTGTTCATTTGTGTGTTGATGTATCTATTGATTTATTGATTGCTGCCAGCTGAGCTTCATACCTGCTTCAGCTCATTTTGTTTGACTTTGATGGCAAAGAGCATAGACGATTCAACAGCCACGACCTCCCTTGGTGCCGAAAGAGTTGTTCAATACTACCTACTCTTCAGCAGCCCTTCATTGAACCATTGAAGAGGGATAGAAACTCAGGTTGATCTGATAACAATGTGCAGAGAAGACTGTTTGGAATGCCAGACTCTTCAAACTGATCCTTCCCAGAAATGGCTTACATATTTTATGTGCAAGAAAAGAGCTATCCAGGGAAAGCTATGCATGCTTGGATCCTAGAGATAGAAAGAGAGTCTTAAGAGAACAATGTTAGAAATTTATTTGTACAGTCAGATGCTACAGTTTATTTTACTGAGTATTGCAAATATTGACAAACTGAATTTCTATGGGTGAAGTTTTTCTGTCATTGTCTTTGCATCTCTTTATGAATTTCTGCTTGTTGTGTTGTTCTTAAACACAGGAGCTCTACCAGGCCATAAAATATTGAGTTTAACAAGAAGAGCCTTTCTGTACAGCAGGTAAAGAGAAAGACTTTAATTTCATGCAAAAGACAAACCAAAAATGATAAGTAGGCATTTCCATTTGACAATTCTTCTTCTCTGTATTGAAATCAACATGATTCTAAAAATATCATGAAAGAAAATATAAAGAGAACTTGGGGGGGGGGGATCCTTACCAATAATGAAGACTAGTTCAGAAACTAACTAGCAGTTGGTGTTTTAGTTATGTAACCTATGTTTTAGAAGGTAGTAGATAAGAATAAAGTTTAGTGGCCATTGACATACCCAAATGTCATTAATTAAAATCCTTTCCATTAAAAATTATTTAGGCCGGTTGCCATCACATCTATTTAGTATTGCTTTGTATGAAGAAGTCATTCTTTTTATCAGTCTTGAACCTTGTTCCACTTCATTAAAATGGATAGTCCTTAGTTCTAACACTGCCTGAGGCAGGAATACTTATAACAAAGAATATTTGTAGCTCAGGGTTGAAATAAAGGGTCCTTGGTGCTCTCTGAGCTTACTAGTTTTCTTGCAGATTTTTCATTTCCCAACTAGGAAATATCAGTGCTTTTTCCATACACTTTTCATGCCATGCATTAGTTTATTCTATCTTCCCACTCTTATATCTCTCCTTACCAGGGATGGGATTCAAAAATTTTCACAACCAGTTCTGTGGGCATGGCTTAGTTGGTGGGCATGGCTTGCTGGTCATGTGACTGGCTGGACGTGGCCAACTCAACATCACTCACATTGAGGCACGCATCTCCTCACCAGGTCTCTGTGGAGATGCTACAACAGTCGTAAGTGTGAAAAATGGTCATAAGTCACTTTTTTCAGTGCCATTGTAACTTTGAATGGTCACTCCACACAAGCAAAGTACCAGCAAAGGAGAAAAAAAAAACTCCAGAGAGGTTCCTGAGACAGGAAGTCTAGTCCTGCCAAGAATGTAATAAGGGTTAAGGCAGTTTCTGTAAGCAACACCAGAATGTTTCCTTCCTGCCTTCCTTACAGGATTAGGCCAGTAATTTCTTCTAACAACCAGTTCTCCAAACTGTTTAGAATGTTAACAACTGGTTCTAGCAAATAGGTGCAAACTGGTAGAATCCCACCCCTGCTCCTTACCCACTTTTAGTCTAATATAAAAAGTCCTAATCATTGTTATCTCTCTTTCTAGGGAAACTGTTCTCTTACTTCTGATTTTATTTGCTTTTTTTCTGTAGAAAGGTCATTTTTTTGAGAATTTGGTAATTTTCCAAAGTGGAAAGAAATATCCTACTTTGGGAAATATCCTACTTTAGAAGAGTTCCATCGCTCAAAGTGCAATTTCTTTGAACATTAAGCCTGTGCTATATTCAAGTATCTCCCTGCCAGCATAAAAGTTCTTTAGCAAAAGCATAATTGATTGACATGTATTCTTTGACAAAGATGATACTGATTAGCCTGATAGATATCAGTAAATAGAACATAAATATTCAACATTGACAAAGTAACCTCACTCCTTGTGAAGTGGGTCGTACTACAGCCCTTTTGTATCTATGCCATTATGCTATCACTCTGCCCCCAAGTCTGATGCCACTCTCTACTGCTATCTGTACTTCTCTATACTCCAATGCTGCCTGCTCCCAATAATGAGATTCTTCTGTCAAGATTTTCCAAGATTTCTTGTTTATGTTCCAGAGTCATAGTCTATGTTCCCTGTTTTCCTTCTTCCTGTATTCTTTTCTCCAATGTTCCAATGTCTCTCCTGAAGCTACACATATAATTGTCATTAGAATACAATATAAATATAATGTCATATAATAATAACCACCTCCTGAAGCAACTGAGCTCCTGCTTAAAAGTCTAGCTCCTCATTTTCCATAGTGCATAACAAGATGCAGGTGTGAAAACATCCATTTTTCCTTACCAGAATCTGTGCAAAGATTTATAAAACATGAATGAATAAAAGTATAGTCAACAATTGATTAATAAAGATATTAATGTACTTGATATTTGATTGAAAGTATGAGAGGATATATAATGTAATTGTAATAGAAGACTACGAAATGGTTGCACAAAATAATATGTAAATCAACCGGCACACTGTATGTATATATATGGAAGATTATTTATATTTTTATGTTATGTTTGTTTATGTTTGTTTTAAAATCAATAAAAAAAAATGCAAAAAAAATCTGCCAGGTTATTACACCTGCTTTACATAAAACTGAAGAAGCTAAATTGCTCTAGTACTTAACAGATAAGGACCTGTCACATAACATCCCAGACTTGCTGATAAAATGACAAAAAGAAAGTCTAGATAGTGAGTTTGCAATAACTGGGGACACAAGAAGAGTAGAAAAAGAATTGGAGAAAATTACAAAAAGAAAGCAAAAGTAGTACCACAGTAGTAATTGGAATCTTGAACAATCCCAAAACACCACTTGAACACCTTTGACAATTGCCAAAATAACCAACAGTCTATTTACCTGGGACAACTTATAGCCTGCAACAAGAAATTTAATATTTAATATATTTAATATTTAATATCTTTTATATAACATTTGACTATCTCATGTCATTGCAAAGGACTTGATATGTAGACAAAATTGCCAAATCCAGTCTAAAGACCTGGCTGACTGTATGATCATAATTTATTAAATTTATACGGTGCCTGGTTCCCAGTGACTCTGAGTAGCATTCGGTATTGTTACAAAATTTAGTTTGGCCCATGGCTTTCTAAAGCTATTTTCCTCATCTTTGCTTCATATTTATTGGTATGTCCTTCTGACAACAAATTCTCTGTGGACTCTGGCAGGGTGATTTAATAGAAATGAACTTGAATTTACATAAATGTTATTAAGGAGTTACAAGAGCCTATTTGTCTTTGTAAATCTCAGCCATCTGCATCATTTTATCAACTGACAATCTCATAATTCTTGATGTCCACTTCTAATATCAGAAATAACTTTCAGACACCTAATGAAATCTAAAGATCCAGAATTATTTCACAAACCCAAGATATTTGGGGAGGGGTGTTATAGTAGCTGGGAGAAAATATTTTTGGAATTATGTTGGACATGGAGAAGTGAGAGGCATGAAAGATTAACTTTGTATCTGTATCCCTTTCTTTTCTGTTGTAAACTAAGATAGATATAGATATCTCAGACAATACAAAGTAGACTACTCATGCTTATCTTTTTCAGGCAAAGACTTAATAAGAAATAAAACCTGGACTGTTGCTGTAAAATTTGGCTCATCAAATTTGGTTTGGTTTTTACTTTAACTAGTGTTCTTTGTGATTTGATAAGATTCTTTATCACCTAAAAATACAATATTCATTAGATAGAATCTGGGAAACAACTTATAGTGTTTATTGTTCTATGTTTACCTGCCATCCCATCAGATATGAACCTAAGATCGATGTTTGTAACATGCTTGTCATTAACATTGCAATTATAATGATGATGATTTTATAAAGTGTCAAAATGCTACATGTAAATATTGCTGCCCCATCTATAAGATAGCAATCTAATTGGCAAAATGCAAAAGAAATATATATCTATATCTTGCTTACCAGCTGCTTCATTTAGCAACCATTCAAAGTTACAACAGCACTGAAAAAGTAACTTTATGATTGGTTCTTACATTTATCATTAGAGCATCCCAGCATTATGTTATCATCATTTGAGCACTTTTCAGTTTAATATTCCCATTACTATTACAGTTATGCTAAGAGTGCTGAAATGCTTCCAGGTTGAAAAGATTGAAAGGTTACATTACCATTGTCCAGAACTCCCCCAGTTGGTGGCTCCTTTCATGTCCCCATTAAGATGCCCGTTGACATGGTACCAATTTATCTACTTGCAGTTGCCCAATGGTGTATTAACCATTAAGCAGACTAAGCACGTGCTTAGGGCACCAGGCCCAAAGAGGGCATCACAAAAACATTTATGTAGCCTAAGCTTGGCTTTGTTTGTATAGTATGTACAAAGGAGGGAGACACCAAGAATTGTCAGTGCTTAGGGCACCAGTGAGCCTTAATCCACCACTACAGTCACCCGTTTTCAAACTGCTGGGTCAGCAGTTCAAATGGGGAAAAATCAATCAGCAAAATTGTTACTGCATCATTTAAATCCCATTGTTTTAAGTAAAATTAAGAGCAAAGTCTATTTCGGAGCCTGATCTGGAGTTCACCATGCCTGGGGCTTACTCACACGCAAGCCTCTCTGAGTTTAGTCCACAGCTCCTCCTTTCCAAAAAGGACACCTTTGCCTTTAAAAAAAGGACACCTTTGCCTTTCTGAAAGACTGACCAGACAACCCCATGGTGACATCTTTCCAGAGATTCTTGGACTGCATTTTCAATGGTGCTATAAAGTAATTGTAGTATTCAAAAATATATAGCATTTGTGCTTATTTTACCATAAGGGGAGGAAGCCATTAAAAGTCTATTCTTTTCTAACTGAGTCAACTAAGTAACACTGGAAACTGAAAAACAAAACCTCTCTAACAAAAAACAAACAGGGTGAGGTAGAAGGGATGGAGGGAGTGACGCCTTTTTTGGTTACCATTATTCTATACCATAATGTATTTACAACAATGACCCTGATTGTCTGAAAGACTGGTGTTTTGTCATCTGCTTTGTTTCTTTTGGATTTGTTTGAGGTAATCATCATGGTGAAATCAGCAACAAAAATATCATTTCTATTGAATTCTATTTTTACAATTCATATAATTATGCAAATGAACCACTATTGGGGAGAACGACTTATAGTTCTTGGTTCCATTTGTTTTATTTTATTTTTTTTTAAGTTTGTTGAGAATTCCTGAATACTCTGCATGAAACATAATGAAACCTCAGTGATTTTTAGTCGGGGAATTTTGATTTAGTGTTAATTATGCCATCATTAGTAAAAAGTAAGTTATGAGATAAAAAACTGGGGAAATAGAGAACTTGGAAGGAATTTATAATGAAAGTGGCACTGAAGGGAGGAAGAAGAAAGTCCTTCCTTCTTTCCTTCCTTCCTTCCCTTTTCAATAATGTTTGACAGACGAGCCTGAACTAAAACTGTCCTGCTCAATTTTTTCTAATTTTTTTTTCCTCAAGAGCTGAAACTGTTCACTTGCCTAGATCAACATAGTGTCACTCCTGCTATAACTTCCTACCATTGGCCACTCTGGTTAGAAGTTATGAGTTGTAGTCCTACCAGTGGTGGGATTCAAATTTTTTTACTACCGGTAAAGTTCTGTGGGCATGGCTTGGTGGGCATGGCAGGGAAAGGATAATGTAAAATCTCCAGTCAGAGGTAGTATTTACTGGTTCTCCAAACTACTCAAAATTTCTGCCAACAATTCTCCAGAACTGGTCAGAACCTGCTGAATACCACCTCTGAGTCTAACATATCTAAAAGGGATAGTTGAAGAAAGTGCTTAACTCAGCTGCTTAAGGGGAGCAAGCCATATTGATTGCTATAGATTCTTTTTCCACCTTCTCCTTCTCAAAGCTCCTTTTCTTTCTTTTGTAGTGTCCTGTAATGACAGCCAGTTTTGGATTAGTGGTTAAGATAATGTCTATAAACTAGGAGGCTGTGAGTTCTATCCTGTCTTAGGCACAAAGTCAGCTGGGTGATCTTGAGCCAATCACTCAGTCCAAAAATCAGGCAGTGGCAATCACTTCTGAAACCTTCTGTCAAAAAACCCCCTGCTATAACTAGTCCAGGAAGTCACTGGGAATTTACACTGACTCAATAACAGCAAAAGAAAAATGGCAGAATAGCTTTCTCCTGTAAGAAATTGAAGGACTATCCCCAGATATACCTCAGCTTGAGAAGGAATCAGCTGAAGGAAAGTCAATATGAGGAAACTTGTTCCCCCCTACCCTCCTTTGCTCAGAAAGATCACAGAGAGAAAAAAATACAGCTTTTCTCTTCCATTTGCTTGGCAGGTATAGATCTATCTAAGTTTTTAATAAAGCAATTTGGACAGCTGAATAATAACAGTCTGATCTGTACCTTATTCTACCTAAATAAATCAAGTAGGTTTGCTGAGAAATGCCGACTGAATAACATCCACAAACTTTCTTTTATTTAAGGCCCTGTCACACTGCCCAACAGATGCAAAACGTTAGTAAAAAGGACACAACGGACGAGAAAAATGTTCCATCCATTGTTATCCGCTCTCAGAAGGGGCGAAAATTTGCATAACCGGAGGGGATAACACGGAAAGGAATGGACGCGGGGAGGACGCAGAGCGGCTGGAAAGCGGATGCGGAACGGAAGCCCAGCGGATGGAAGCGGATGGGAGCGGATGGCACATCCGCTAGGCTTCCGGGGGACCGCAGCAAAGTGGACGCAGAATGGAAAGAGCAGATGCAGAGCGGACGCCGAGTGGATGAAGCGGATGCACAGCGGAAGCCAAGCGGATGCACAGCGGAAGCCTAACAGATGCCTAGCGTTAATTGCGCATGTGGGGAGGATGCATTGCGTAAGCCCCGCGGATATAAGGGAAGCAGCTCGGAAGCAGGTTCACCATTCAGAGGAAAGACCTGCTGCCAGACGGATTGAGAGCCTTGCCTGCCCTGCCTGCATGCCTGCCTGCAAGCCTTGCTGCCAGCCTTGCTGTCAGCCTCCCTGCCAGCCTTGCTGTTTCCCTGCCTGCCAGCCTTGCTGCCAGCCAGTCTGCCTGCCAGCCTTGCTGTCAGCCTCCCTGCCAGCCTTGCTGTCTCCCTGCCTGCCAGCCTTGCTGCCAGCCAGTCTGCCTGCCAGCCTTGCTGTCTGCCTTCCTGCCAGGCTTGATTCATGCCTGCCTGCCAGCCTTGGTGCCTGCCTGCCAGCCTTCCTGCCAGCCTTGGTGCCTGCCTGCCTGCCAGCCTTCCTGCCAGCCTTGGTTCCTGCCAGCCTCCCTGCCAGCCAGCAACCCACAACCATGCAGAAGAACAGCAAGCCTCAGCCATCTGCTGCCAGCCCTTGCAAGAGAGACAGGGCTACCATCCCGCCCCCTGGCCCTCACTCTGGTTCTGCTGGAGCTTCTGCAGCATGGGCTCACTCTTCTGGGGCTGGGGCTTCTGCTGCTTCTACTTCTGGAGGAGCTGATGAGAAGCACTCCAGCACCAGCCACCTCCACAGCACCTGGACCCTTCACCCCTGAGACTGAGCGACCAAGAGGAGTGCCAGAGACTCATTTTTGTTTTATAGCTTGTTGTTAATAAAGTCTATTTTTGATTCACACACTTGCTTCATTTCTTTTTTTTAATAAATTCTTGGTGGAAACTTTTAGAAATGGTTTAAGCCTTTACATGCTTGTGGGATGGGTTAAGATAGCAGTGGGGTGGGCAGGGATACCTTTGGGATGGGGAATAGCTGTGGGATGGGCAGGGATACCTCTGGGATGGGTAGTAGCTGTGGGATAGATAAACCTCCAGTGCAAGCATAGTGGGACTGGATGGTCCACCCTCCCAAGTGCCACACCTATGGCCCTTTATTATCAATAACAATGTAATCAATCATCCACACATGTCAGCATAAACACAACTCTTTATTAAATGCCCTGTTCATTGTAGGGCCACTCAACATACATGGCACAATCTCATCAGTGTTATGAGACAGGCTCAAGGAAGCATCCATTAAGCATCTACCATCCTGTCTTGCCACTCCACTGCTCCAGCTGGGGAGTTGCACCAGTGTTTCAGGAAGTTGCGCTGCTTCTTCCCTTCACGTGAGGCTCTGTTGGGTCCTTGCACATCCTCAGTGTCTATCAGGTTTCGCCCTTGCCTCCATTCCCCAGGCTCCATGTCCCCATTGCCTTGCTGGAGGTCCACGAGCCTGTTCTGCAAGACTGGGTAGCGGGTGCGCATGAGATTGTGCAGGATGCAGCAAGCTTTCACGATGCTCCTCACAGTCTCTGGGTGATGCTGCATGGTGGTGAGAAGTACCTGGCACCTGTTGGCCAGGATGCCAAAGGCATTCTCCACCACCCGCCTTGCCCTGGACAGCCTGTAGTTGA
Source organism: Laticauda colubrina (assembly GCA_015471245.1). Classification (NCBI taxonomy): domain Eukaryota; kingdom Metazoa; phylum Chordata; class Lepidosauria; order Squamata; family Elapidae; genus Laticauda; species Laticauda colubrina. Next base: position 54,840,277 of record BLBF01000020.1, on the reverse strand, counting down.
AGATCCTCTCTTCACGGGTGAGGCATTTGGAGGTGTAGGGCTTCATGAGGTAGGTTGTGAGGGAGAAGGCATCATCCCCCACGATGAAGTAGGGCACATCTTGCGTGTCCTTGGACAGGGGGTCTGGATCTGGGAAGCCCATGATGAGGTTGCGTTCCAGCCCCTCCTTGTGGTCACTGGCGTTGTATACCTGGGCATCTGAAGCTGACCCGTTGCCTGAAGCATCGATGTACATGAACTTGTAGTCAGCATTGACCATGGCAAAGAGGATGATGCTGAAGAAGCCCTTGTAGTTGTGATAAGAAGACCCTGAGTTGGCTGGAGCTTTGCAGGCCATGTGCTTGCCATCTATGGCTCCAACGGTGTGGGGAAAGTTCCACCTCTGATACCACTGCTCTGCAACTTTCTTCCATCCTTCTTCAGTGGACGGGCACTGGAGGAGCTCCTCCAGGTATTCTTCGATGATGGCCTGCACCACTTCTCTGACCACAATGCTGATGGTGTTGTGTGGCACCCTCCAGCCATACTGCATGCTCCTGTAGGTGGTCTCTGAGGCCAGGTGGCGCAGAGTGAGTGCCACCTTGAGCCCAGGTTCCAGGCTGGGCCGGCAGTTGGTGTTTGCCTTGGTCAACCTGGGTGTCAGCCGCTGCACAACTTCGTCAAACATGACTGGAGGCATCCTCATGAAGTTCTGGAATGCCCGAGTGTCTTCGTTCCTGAGCTTCACCATCAGCTTGTTGTACAGTCTGTCCTCTGCTCTTCTGGTGAACCATCTTCGTACCCAGACGCTTCTTGGCCGCCTCTTTTTCTTCCCGTAGTAGAGTTCACAGAGCCTGTAGATGGCTTCGCACTGTTACAGAATGATGGTGGCTGCCAAAAGGACTTTGTTACGATCCACGGTGGACATGACTGGATGCTGTGGAAGAGCAAGAGTCAGATGAAGGCTGCAGAGGTCTGCACCGCAGGGCTGCTGTTCTGAAAGTGAGATCCAGATGAGTTGCTCCCCCTTTTTATAGGCAGTATAGGTTTTCCCCTATGTGTCCCTTTGCATCCTCTAGACATCCTTAATATCCGATATAGGTCCCCTCTGCGAATGTTTTTTCCGTTTTAAATGCTTTGTTTCCGTGCTGCATCCGCTAGGCATCCATTCTGCATCTGTTCTGCGTCCGTTCCACTTCCTCCCTGCGTCCGAGCGGATGCAAGTTGCGCGGATGCGGAACGGATGCCTCGCGGATATAGCAGATGTAGAACGGATGCAGAACGGATGCCTAGCGGATGCCTAGCGGATGCAGAACAGACAAATTGGATACATTTTCCACGCAAAAGTTTTGATCAGCTCAAAACTTTCTGAGCGGATGAAACGTCCATAAATGGATGCTGGACGGATAGAGAGGAAGCAAAACGTATGCAGTGAGTACAGAATGGATACATCGCGTTAACCAACGGATGGCAAACTTTTTTGTCCGTTTTACATCCTCTTTGCATCCGTTGGTGCAGTGTGACAGGGGCTTTAGCTTTGATCTCTTAGCATTTCTGTGAAAGGCTTTAACACCAATCTTTCTGAATAGATACAGTACTCAGGGTTGAGTTAAGATTTAAGCTGCTGGAACTGAAAGCTAAAAGATACACATACCTCCTTGTTTTTGCAGGACTGTACCACTCAAATATCATTCCTAGCCTTCACAAATTCCTTTCTGACATAATCCTGCCTGAATAGGATCATTTTCCCTTCCATGTGAAAGAAGATCACAATGGAACAAATATTGTAAGTCTAAAAAACCCCTCGTAAATAACAAATTGATACCACATAAAGTAGTGCATCTAGCTTGTTACTGCATCCTCAAAAGTTACTTGAAAAAGAAAAGAATGTTTAGGCAGTTTGGCACAAAAACACGCAAATTGTCCAGCCCCAGAATGTATCAAATCTTAGTGGTCTCCAGTCTTTCCAGCTCAGGGGAGTGGTGGAGGCGGAGGAGGCAGTTTGGGGGAGGAAGAGGGTTTCATGTGCACACTACAAATGCAACTGTGCACTTTGTGTGTGTGTGTGTGCGTGCACACACATACACACACACCATTTCCACTGCCCAGTTCCAAACAGCACTGGGCCATAGACTAGGGGTTGGGGACCCCTGCGTACACAACAGAAAACAGCATTCACACCCAACTGGCATTCAGCAGATCTCCTTGAGCATGAGGGACATTCTAGCCTTAAGTGAATTCACAAGCTTGGGCATGGTGAGAAGGACCAGGGGAGATATGATAGCAGTCTTCCAATATTTGAGGAGCTGCCACAGAGAGGAAGGGGTCAAGCTATTTTCTAAAGCACTTGTAAGCCAGACAAGGAATAATGGATAGAAACTGAACAAGGAGAGATTTAACCTGGAAATAAGGTTCCACTTTCTGACGGTGAGAACAATCAACCAATGGAACAGCTTGCCCTCAGAAGTTGTGGGCGCGCCATCACTTGAGACTTTCAAGAAGATATTGGACTGCCATCTGTCAGAAATAATGTAGGGTCTCCCGCTTGGGCAAGGGGGTTGAACTAAATGACCTACAAGATCCCTTCCAACTCTGATTATCTGTTATCTGTTTTCTGCTTTATTTAAAAAGACTTGCTAGCCTGGTTTCTCCCATTGGGAACAATTGCTCAGCTTACAGAAAGCTCTGTCTATTTGGGCTCTGATTTGTGCCTCCTTTTTTTCTTCCTTGGAATCTGGATCAACTCATAGTCTATCAATGATGCTAAGAATAATAAAGGTATATAAATATATAAGAGCCAGTTTGTCTAGAGGTTAAAGTACCAGGCTAAGAAACCAGGAAGTGTGAGTTCTAGTCCTGCCTTATCCTTGAAAGCTGGTTGGCCAATTTCAGGCCAATCATTGTGTGTCAGGCCAACTCACCTTACAGGGCTGTAACTGTTTGAAAAATAGGAGGAGGGAATGGTAATATGTTTGCTACCTTGAGTTATTTATAAAAATAATAAAGATAATAATAAATGTTAATATTATTATAAATAATCATCATCATCATCATCCCTCCACAGGGTGCCACCTTGACATGGCAGGGGGCTTAACTGTTCCAATGAAGCTGAGAGCGTTGCTGGCAGTAGTGCAAACTACCAGCAGGTCCAACCATGTCAGAGAGGTCCAGGCCGAGGAGCAGAACTGAGTGCACCCAACAACCCATGCAATGAATCATGGTGAAACACAACCGAACAAAGCCTATACCAGTTTAGTCATTGCCCAGGTTAACAAGGATCGTGTCAGGTTTTGAGGAACATGGGCATCCATCGACAAGTGGGCTACAGGCCATGGGTCCCATAGCTGAGCAACCAGGGCATGGGACTGCATGGCTACTGGAAGCTGAACAACTTCAGAAGCAGCAGAAATATACCATGTCAGAGAACCGCACTGTAATGAAATGCTACTACAAAGCAGAATCAAAAAAACCAGGCAACCAAAAAAGGATGTACAGGTCATGGAAACAAGAATATCCAGACTCAAGTTGAACTTGAAGAAATACGGAAAAATTGTGAAATGGGAACACAGACTCCTGAACAGCAGACTGATAAAGTGGCAGCAGAAAATACTCCAATAACATCTGGAGCAACTGAACAGCCTGAATTCAAAGAAAATGCAGATATTTTGCAAAAACAGGATCAGCAAGGGCCTGAAGTCATCACTGAAACACCAGGAGTACTCAATGCCAGGCAACAAGAACTGAAAGCTAAAATCTTGGCACACGGTGCAACAAATGCAGAAAGAAGAAGGCTTCCGACATTGAAGACTTGTGCCTAGAAAATATTTTGTGCCGTTGATGATAGATGCGAACTTGCAGCAGTCCAGATAACATCAATTGAACAAACAAATCAGCTTGCCTACAGTATAGCAGTCATAGTTACAGAAGAACTGGGGATTCAACAGCTGCACCCCCCTAGAAAATCGACTGGAAAACTGCAGTGGAAAATCAAGTTGGAGTTGAAAATCAAAAGCCTGCGAGCAGATGCAAGCAACCTGAAGTATTTGCAGGAGAAAAGGCTGAAAAACAGCAATCTGATCAAAAAAATATGGGCTCAGCACAAGAAAAATTGATGAAGCATTGGAAATTGTGAAGCAGCAGATAACAGCAACAGCAAGAAAAATTGAAAGATACGAAGCCAGAGTCATCCAATACAAACAAAATAAATTGTTCCAATCAGACCAAAGACGGTTCTATCAGAGTCTGAATCAGATGGAGGATACAAAAATTGAAAAACCTGAAAAAACAGCAACTACTCAGTTTTTGAAAGACCTATGGGAGACTGAGAAATGTTACAACAAAAATGCTGGGTGGATCAGAGACTTTGAGATGAAATTCTCCAAGAACAAAATGGACCAACTGGAAATAACTGCTGAAATGATGAGCAACAGGGTGAAAAAATTCAAGAACTGGACATCGCCTGGCAATGATCAACTGCATGGCTTTTGGCTCAAATACTTGACCAGCCTGCACAGAAAAATGGCCAAACAATTCAATGAGATGCTGCAGACAAGAAACATCAGTGAATGGTTAACAGCTGGGAAAACCTACTTGATACAGAAGGATCCAGCAAAAGTGGCAACACCTGCAAATTATGCCAACCATGTTCAAGCTGCTGACCAGCATCATAGCTGACAAGATCCAAGACTACCTAGAAGCAAATAACATCTTGCTAGTAGAGCAGAAAGGAAACAAACGAGGAAGCAGAGGCACAAAAGATTAGCTCCTGATCGACAAAATGTTTTTAGAGAACCATCAAGTTCCACCAACCTGAAGCCTACAATACCTGGGCATACTGCAGCTGGATAATATTAAGCATGGGCAAGTGGAAAATGTGGTCAGCAAAGAATACACAAAGGGTCAGAAAACCTCTAAAAAACAAACTGAATGGTGGTAATGCCATCAAGGCTATAAATACCTGGGCCATATCCGTCATCAGATATACTGCTGGGATCATAACCTGAATACAGGCAGAGCTGGATAGCTTGGATAGGAAAACAAGAAAACTGATGACCATACACTATGTGCTGCACCTGTGTAGTGACGTTGACAGGCTATATTTGCCCAGAAAAGCAGGCAGCAGAGGGCTTTTGCAAGTGAAGCAGACAGTCGAAGAAGAGAAGCATGCTCTGGCAGATTATGTGAAACAGTGCTGAACCAGCTTTGTTGGAGGTCAACAAGAGGAAGCTTCTCAAAGTGCAGCAAACCAAGAATCAATCTAGAAAAACAGTGATGCAAACTCGGGCTGATAGCTGGTGTAACAAAGCTCTGCATGGACAGTTCCTTGAAAAGATCCAAGGAAAAGTAGATAAGGAAAAGACCTGGTTATGGCTGACCAACGAAACACTGAAGAAAGAAACAGAAGGCCTGATTCTTGCAGCCCAAGAACAAGCCATCAGAACAAATGTAATCAAAGCCAGTCCTTTGTGAGTATATATGGCCTAAGACATGACAAATGAGACGTTGTTGTATCTAATTGCATCCATTTAATTTTCTTACTATATCCCAACCAGATGAACATTCCAATTTACATAAATCTATATAGACACAATCAAAACTCTTTAGAATTTGCATTAGCTGCCTTCAATATTATAAGCAATCTGTGCCTCAAAAGAACTGCATGTTAGTATCTGGTTTAAACAGATTCTTAGGAGGAAATAATGTTTTATATACTTAATAATATTAGAGGTTCCTGATTTATTTAAATAAAATATTTATTTAAATAAAAGTTCTTTTAAAAGCGCATTATGTTTCTATTTACAGCAGATACAGATTTATAGCCACTCACATCAACCTAAAATGATATCCAAATAGCTTCTCTTTACAGTATTGCAAAAAATCTGAACACATATTTTTTGTACTGGTAGTAAAACAATGAAGTACATTTGAATGGCCATAATAGCTTTGGTTTTACTTTGGCCTATGGGATCACCATCCATGAAATTCCAAAGTTCAAAATTAGATGCTTAAAGGAATGTCAGAGTGGTTGGTACTTTGAGATTCAAAAATAGTTCTGACTGTCCCTTGCTGCCTTTTCTTCCACATTGTTCTTTTCCAACTTTGCAATGAAATCAAACAGAGTCTGCCAGTTATACATTGTGATCAATCAGTGACTCAATATATAGTGATTTTGTTTTCTATTAAGAACTGTAAAATCTAGAATCTTAGTCAATAACAATGCACAGTCTACTGATCAGTTTTGCAATTCTTCCCTTTAGCCAAACCAATTATTGAGACTCCAAGTGCATCCTGGAATCGGGGATGGGATTCAGTTTTTTTAACAACCGATTCTGTGGGCATGGATTAGTTGGTGGGCGTGGCTTGGTGGTCATGTTATTGGCTGGGCGTGGCCAACTCAATATCACTCACATCGAGGCACACATCTCCTCGCCAGGCCTCTCATAACTATGGGGATGCTGCAATAGTTGAAAGTGTGAAAAATGGTCAAAGTCACTTTTTTCAGTGCCATTCTAACTTTGAATGGTCACTCCACACAAGCAAAGTATCAGCAAAGGAGGGGAAAAAAACTCCAGAGATGTTCCTGAGACAGGAAGTCTAGTCCTGCCAAGAATGTAATAAGGGTTAACAAAAGAGGCAGTTTCTGTAAGCAACACCAGAATGTTTCCTTCCTGCCTTCCTTACAGGATTAGGCCAGTAATTTCTTCTAACAACTGGTTCTCCAAACTGCTTAGAATGTTAACAACTGGTTCTAGCGAATAGGTGTGAACTGGTAGAATCTCACCCCTGCCTGGAATGTAATGCTTTGCAAATATATTGCCAATTAGAGGTGAATAAGAATACACCCTAATAAAGGAGAGTATTTGTAGCTCAGGGTTGAAATGAGGGGTCCTTGGTAATAATCTCTGAGCTTGGTTATTTTCTTGCAGATATTTCATTACCCGAACTAGGTAACATCATCAGTACAAGTCCAATATATTTGCCCAAGTTAAGCTTTGTCAACCTGTTGACTGACTTCAGAACTTTTTTTCAAAAAAATTGAACCCCATTTTTTTGTGTTATACTCCTAATTGCAAAGCTTCCCAAAGGAGATATTTACAATTAATCTTGTTTTTTTAAAAAAAATAAATAAATAGTCCTGAACATGGTTTGTTTTCTTCCCTGGAAGAAAGATCCCCAATCTTTATTTCTTTTTTAATAGGACTTATTTCAAGTTTCCATAAAAGGCTTGCCACCAGCATTATTCTAAATGTCCTGCCTGCAAAGAGACACTTAACATTTCAAAAGTCCCAGATTATTTCTGAAAAGCTGTCTGAGGGTTTCCAGGACTGCTATCTTAGCCCATGAAATTCACAACTAAACAAACAAACAAACAAACCCAAAGATACTGCCTGGGAGAATAGTTGCCTCTAATTTGGATGGAAGTTTAAGAAAGAAGAAAAAACAAAGACAATAAAAAGTAAATATATTTAAGTACATAATTGTAAACATATAACCTGGTAATTAAGCTTTCCCACTTTAAACCTGACAATCTGCTTACAAGATGATATCAAGGGGGGAGTTTGGCATATGGAAAGCCATCTGCAGAATGAATATGACTTCTAGGGAAGTAAGGGGAGAAGCATACTTCTATGCACGTAGATACAGCTCAGAGGTGGTATTCAGCAGGTTCTGACCAGTTCCAGAGAACCGGTAGCAGAAATTTTGAGTAGTTCAGGGAACCAGCAAATGTCACGTCTGACTGGAGATTTTACAGTTTCCTTCCTCTGCCATACCCACCAAGCCACGCCCACAGAACCAGTAGTAAAAAAAATTGAATCCCACCACTGATACAGCTTCTCTCCTCAAACCCACATTGCTTAAATATTGTAACAGAGTTGTCTTTAGTCCCTGAAAAGAAATGATGTTAAATTAATCAGATAAAAGGGTTTCAAAAAGAGCAAAGAGATAGAAGAGATGTAATCAAAGTACCAATTTTGTTTCTGATGCATCAAAGACATTCTTTAAATACCGAGTCTAATTACATCTCTCTCAATGTCTTTATTCAACAGCAAAAGGAATAATAAGGTGGTAACTTTAAAATTCACTAGAAGCAATTGGCTTCCTTGTGATATTTTGTTATTAGGCAAAAGAAGTCATTACATTATGAGCCACGGTGACACAGTGGTAAGAGTGCAATACTGCAAGCTACTTCTGCTGACTGCCAGCCGCCTGCAATTTGGCAGTTCAAATCTCACCAGGCTCAAGGTTGACTCAGCCTTCCATCCTTCTGAGGTGGATAAAATGAGGACCCAGATTTTTGGGGCAATATGCTGACTCTGTAAACGACTTAGAGAAGGCTGTAAACAGAGGTGGTATTCAGCAGGTTCTGACCAGTTCTGGAGAATAGGTAGCGGAAATTTTGAATAGTTCGTAGAACCGGCAAATGCCATCTCTGATTGGAGATTTTGTGGTATCCTTCCCCTGCCACGCCCACCAAGCCACACCCACAGAACCAGTAGTAAAAATTTTTGAATGCCACCACTGGGCTGTAAAGCACTGTAAAGAGGTATATAAGTCTAAGTGCTATTATTATAGCACAGTTTTACTATAGTTTTACTGAGTAAACTAATAATTGACACAATTTTAATCCCACCTTTATTACTTTATAAATAACTCAAGGCAGCGAACATATACGTATAATGCTCCTTCTATTTTCTGTACAACAATTCCGACAGCTGGGCTTGTCTGAGAGGGAGTAACTAACCTAAAATCATCCAGTCAGATTTCATGGCTATTGTTGGAATAGAATTCACAGTGTCCTGGTTTCTAGCCTGGTGCTTTAACCACTAGACTGAATAGAGGAAAGAAAGAAAGAAAAAGTTGTGCAAGATGGAGTAATGTATTCAAAGTTGCATGAATATATCACTTCTCCTGCATTTAGGGAAAGCACACTTAGTTTTCAAGTATTTCCTCTCAGATAAAAGTTTCCAATTTGGAGAGTTAAGAATTAGACTAGAAAATTATTCAGATCCCTCTTTAGCATGCAGCTCAGCTACATATCAGTGAAGATAACTCGACATATGCTTTCTACCATTATCCCATGCTGCTGTTTCTTTGTAAATAAACTAGTTATCATGGGAAGAAATTAAACTCAAGGACTTCAGATTTCTAGGACGGGTAGAACAATTCAGCAGATGAATGGCATTGTTATCACAAAGATTCAACAATTATCTATGTACTTTCTTATTTAGGACGCTCTCTATATCTATAGAATTATGTCTTTTTATATTTCATCTACTTCAGTACTGCTGTCACAATTCAGATCCCCAGAGACTGGAGATTTTTCCAAGACAAATAGTGCTTCAGTAATAAGATGATAGATGCCGTAAATGTGAGTGAGAAGATCATATAGCATTGCTATTATGACCCAGAAATGCTTTGAAGAGTTATAGAAACCCTATTTTTAGCTAAAGAATTTGACCTTTTTTTATATGTACAGCATGCTTCAGTTCAAGATGATCAAGACTCATAAAATAAATAAACAAGGAACTAGGACAAAGAAAAAAATAATAGTCTTTGCCTCATAGGAAAGAAACTTCCAGAATAAAACAAATTTTTGAAGAACTTTGGAAAGTGGGACATAATAAATAGATGAATTTTTAAACTATATTTATTTTTTGTAAAACATAGCTATGAAAAATCACATTTATAGCATACTAGTTCGATAACCATGCTTCGCTATGAAACTATGTGGTCAAGCTTAGTTTTTAGGGAGGAAAATAAGGGGGGAAATCTGCCTCTGTCTACCAGCACCCATCGGTATTCATCTGGCTAACATCCTGTCAGTGTGTGAGAGAGTTGAGGGCTGTTTGGAAAATGAAACAGAATTTGTTGTGTGAGCAAGAAGGAGAGAACAAGGAACCTGGGTGTGGCTTCGCTCAATTGTACTAAAGCTGGTTGCTGCTGTGAAACTGAAACTGAAACTCCTCTCCTCCACTTGCGTTTTGCATTTGGAACAGATTTCTTTTCAGGTGGGGAAGGGGAGTAGAATTCCTTAGCATTAGAGCATGTTAATATTAATGTATAAAATACTAATGCTCTGATGGTCATTTCAAAAAATCCTTTATTAATGAGCACAGTGAAGCCAAGAGGACCAGATGTGCTAAATTTCACGTTTATGGCTCTGGAGATTTTGTGATGATATGTGAGTGGTATTTCGCTTTTATATATATAGATTAAATAATGAATGCCTACTCCCTTGCAAGATGGGTGGGTGTGTTAAAATTCCCCTTCTTGTCCTTATGGGTGATATGCATCTTCTTCAATCTTGGGCCCTTCACCAGAGATTGAGAGATTGAGGGTTCAGTGCTGTCTCTTAGTTGTTCCCAACACTGCACTCTTCTGGATGAAGAGCTCTGCTATTGTTCCTGGGATCCATTGGAACTCACCCAGCCTAGAATTCACAGCTTCAAATGTTCCTACCACCACTTTGACCATTACTTTAAAGAGAAGGTGCCTAGGCCTGATCTGAAAACCATTTGCCTACTTTGGATCCAAATACTGCACACCTCCGATACAAACTTACCAAAAAAGAAATCATTAAAGATTTCACAAAACATGTAATGTACTAGTAATTCTAGCAATGAATTTTCTGATAGTTCAAGAGTATTTTCATAACAAATAACAGAAAACTTTACTCAGATATGCTGCAGTTGATTAATGATCTCTTTTGAACAGTATAAAAAGTGGTATATTCTATAAACATTTCTGTTCTGTATGGAACTTGGTAGGTTCCAAGTTCCTCTTTCTGATTGGCCGAAAAGGCCACTCATGGATTGGTTAATTAAGAACCAATCCGGAAAGCCCGCCAAATGGCGGGAACTGTCAAAAGAGTGTCATTGGCCACAAGCCGCAAGCAAGCCACTATAAAAAGGGCTGCCTCTGCTTGGGCTGTTGTTCCGTATACGTTTTGCTTGCTAGTTTAATAAATTGTTGTTGTTTGGAACCCGGTCTCACGCGCTTCTTTCCGGATGGAACAACTTCCTTCTTAACCAGGCATCAGAATTTATGAACATCCATTTAAGTGGCAAGTCCCACATAAGTAAATAGCTAACTGTTCTTTCTAATTGAAGGTACAATTACTGGACTGAGATACATTTTAGTATCTCCTAAAAGTGATGATTTCTCCAAAGTAAATAGAAACATTCTGCCTGACCTTTTCAGTGAGCAATTGTGAAACAGGCATGAAGTGTTTTATTTAAATGAAACAGCAACCGAAAAAAATTTCTGCATGTGTTTAAGAAAGTAGTTTCTATTTCAATTTATGTATCAATCTGCCTGATTTCCAACAAGAGACAACCCCTACCCCCAATAAGCCTATTAGGAAAAAGAACTTGAAAATTTGAAATTGGAATACTTATAATGTTGACAGGGGAAGATTAGCATAGAGAAATGGGAGCGTGAGTTTGGGAAAACTAATACTGGCCCTGCCTCAATTCAGGAATGAAATAAGAAAAAAAAAAAAGGAAAAACAAGTCTGACTCTATCATGTATTTGACTTCAAACTTCATAAATCCTCAGCTTGCATTGACTTCAGCTATTGACTTCAGTGTGAACATAGGAGTTGATATGCAGAAAATACAGAAGATATTAAGCTAGAAATAATAGTGATCTGACATTTGGTGATTGGGACATTTGTAAAAAAAATCCTCTGTGAATTTCACTGAAAGTGTATTTGGATATTCCTTTCCCACTGAGTTTGTGCCTTCTCTGATCAGGTATCTGCCATGAAAATGGCTTAAAAAGATACACAATTGAAAGAATCATGAAAATAATGTTGATTATCTTGGAAAGTATAAAGAAGACCTGATTTCAAGCTAAATAAATAAGGCAATAAATAAAGTTCTGTTCCTGCTCTCATGCTAGTGTTAGGATGATGCAAAATTTGAATCCAGCACATCATACAATCCCAACTTTAGCTTTCTTCATACTGACTTTCCTCTCAAGAAAAAAAATTGTTCACTGTGGATAGTATAAAAATGAGAGGCATAGAGACTTATTTAGCCCTGATGTTGACCTTTCACATTTTCTCATGCTCTTTCAAAGGATTTTGGTGAATATAAAATGGGATAATTTGCATCCATATATCCTTGATTTTGTATAGCTAAATTAATGGATAGAAGAAAGTGACCTCTTCTCTGTTTCCAGAGACATCCTTGTCCATTTTCATCTCTACTGAATCTACCCTATATCATAAGCATCAACAACCCTCTCTTTTTATATACTCAATTTGTAGCCATTCTTATCACACAGTCAAGGCTTTGCTGTCACAATACCACAGCTAATAAAAAATTTGTATAATTGTGTTTGTTCTTTGCTGCTGACAGTTTTGTGCTCTGGTTGTATTAGGTTTATTTGCTTTATGCTTATTGACTCAATCTGATGCTTCTCTTTCTTTTTCAGGATTCTAAATAACAACTCAATTTTAATTTCTAAGACATATCATCTTGCCTGTGCGCAATGCTTTTAATGGCTCCAGGGACTAATATAAAAAGAAACTCACTAAGTTACTTCATTTAGTGAAGGTAGTTGTGCTAGAATTTGGAGGGTTTTTTTAATCACTTCCTATTAAATAGCTTTCCTCAGTATTAAGTCCTCCAAATGTGTTTGAAAGACTTTGCATAGCAATGTAGACTGATTCCTCTGGGAACTGCAATCCAGATACATCAGGAAACTACCAAATTGAAGGAAACTAGCAGTTGCTTCTCCACTATTTTTAAAGCATGGTTTTTCTTCCTAATCATTTCAGACAACTGGGGACAAACTGGTGTCTTGCTTCAATTCTACAGCAAAGGAGAAAAAAACAAACCATAACCTATTGTGGAGAAGATTACACACATTGGCCTCCTGAAAAACAAAGTATACATTGTGGGATACATCTCAGTCTAAGGCTTTTGTCATTTCATACTGTAGTAGTATTGAAACCACTACAATATAAATGGGAAGAACTGCATCATACCAGGTTCAATTCATATGCCTTTGGAGCTTTTAGTTTTTTTAAAAAAAAGATAAATGATTTACTGACTTCCACACTGGGTACTTGCAATACTGTTTAATCAGGTTTTACTGTGGGTTTTTTAGCTCATTCTTGAGTGCTTCAGAATGTTTAAATACTTTATTTTAGTCAGTTTCTGACACTTTATTTTTGCACAATGGAGGTCAGTGCTCTTGGGGGAGGATTGGGGCATTGCATCCATGTCTGTGGCCTTGTGTAGCCTTCCTTATGGCCACATTTCCTGATCTGCAAAAACTCCATGGGAGTAGTTCCCATGTAATGACTTTCTCGGGATTTAATTGAAGTGTGGGAAATCAAAGGAGCTGCATGAAATTATACTGTCAAAGATAAGATTATACTGTAAAAGAAAAAGAACTTCTCTTGTATCCCTAAGCTACCTTTTAAGCGATTTTCCCTTTTTCCTCATAATTAGAAAATAATGTATTTTTTCTAGGTCTATTGAAGAATGAGCATGTTTTTTTTAAAGAAAGATTTTAACAATATGTATGTATTAAATTTATTGTATGGATTTCAGCTTGCAAATATTGCTTGAATTCTGCTTTTAAAAAAAAATAAAATAAAATAAATTTCATAGATCTCAGTAAAAATTGACCTGATCAATCCAGATTAGGAAATTTTCTTGAAGCTATATTAGGTTGTACTTTAACAGGGTTTTGAACCTATAATGTTGCTGATATCTCTATCATACTTGATGTGTATTTCTTTCTCTCTTCCTGTCTCTAGTTGGTATTGAACTCTGATATAGAATGATTAGCTTTGCATTATCCTTGCATTATCCCTGCTAAAAATTGAATATTGATCAATAGCTATGGCAAAACAGATCATGCATAACCTCATTTTGGAATTATGATATTGCTGTGTTAGAAAACAAAGTATATGAAAAGACAATATAACCTATTTATGTTTTATCCCCAGGTATTCTGTTTTTATTTGTATGTCAATATGTTGCTGATGTTATATCATATGACAAAGAAAAAGATAAGAAACGAGAAGCCTAGCTAATTTCAGCAGGAGTCTCCACCAGATACTGAGAAATGCAGCATCTTCTCTGTTCATCATGAATTCCTGAAGTTGGATAGAAGACAGTGCCAAACTGAGCTAAGCAATAGGGTGCCAATCCAAAGGATCTGAATGAAAAAGGATAGACCAGATCCAATCAAAATCAAAAGCTTTGAAGATTATGAAGATTTTGGGATTTAAATGTTCTTTCCCCACTATCCATTCCTCCCCATCTAGCAAAGAGAATTCTCTTGGCACATTCTGAGTCTTCCCAACTGGAAAAATAACTCTTATTTTTCTACTTCATCTATTCCTTTTTCTCATTTTCCAGCCATAACCTAAATAAATAAATCTTGTTTTCCAGCCAGGCTGCAACATGATGAATGCAGAGCAGGTCAGCCATCTGATTCATATACAAACATTTAGATTCAGTGTTAAGCCTGCAACCTTTCCTATTATTTTCCTGTTTCTTAAAAGTTTTGCTTAAAAGCCTTGCAAAAACCTTTTCAGTAAATTAAGAAAAGGGCACATCAATACCTTTTTGGTTAATGTTTCATCCTCCAAAATTGCACCAAGATACATGCAGTAATTACTTTTTGCTTTCTAACTATATCGTATACACAAGTAGATGTGCTACATTTGCGAGATTTCAGACCTATCCAGGAGTTTTATGAGCTATTGATATCTGAATATCAACTCTGGACTCCAAGAAAATCTGTGTTAAATTAACATTGAGTACAAAATTTGTTTGGTGTTAATGCTGGCAGTTTCTTTCTTCATGCAAGGATTCCTTGCATTGCTCAAAATTCAGAAGACAGTAAACCCATGGCTGGCTCTCGGAGGGATGACAAAGACACATCTACAGTGTCCCTTTATGGTGGCAAATTATATCTTGCATAAACATTCACAAAACATGCCTGGTATGAAGTGGGGCTATCCAGATTGTTGCTTTTATTCACTCCCCATATTTTGCGGAAGCAAAATAAATTATGCCAAATGAACAAATGTATGTCTGCTTAATTTGTTTAAGTTGGCTGATTACAGATTTTATACAGAATCATTTTTCTGTTTGATTAAAAGTATGCAATATACAACCCTGATTTTACTGAATGAATTAATTTTCTTCTTGCATATTCTGATGCCACCCGAAGGTGAACCAATTAAAATAAAACTGGTGGGCAAGTTTAGAGCAGGACTGGGCAATTTGTATTCGTTCGGTAGCAGTTGAGAATTTCAAAAGAATTTAAACTTTTTTTTTTTTGTAGGGAAGGAAGTTACAGTTGCCTAATCATAAAATACATAAAAGGGGAAATCTGTTGGAGAATTTCACAGAAAGATATTAATGTATTCAGACAGATGTTTTTATTATGAAATGTTATTCTAGCAGTCCTAAATTTTGCCAGATGCTTAATAGTAATGATTCAATTTATCCTCACAGCAGTAACTATGATTATTGATTTTACATTATAAATAGAGAGGAGGCAATAGGCAACAAAAAGACTCCATATGTATGGAGAGAATGCCTTGGGATGAGGAATTCAAATCCAGGTCTCCTATTAAGTTTATACTTGCCTACTGTGGCTTGTGAACATTACTAGCCTGTGCCTGTATGCTTCAGGTGACTGGCTGATAGCAGTGCATCTGGATGATGCTGACAAAGTAACTACAGTATCTTTATGTCTGTAGTAAAAATGTGGTCTCAGAGCCTTGTGATTGCCATTTAGGGATAGATAAATCTGTCTATTTCAGTTCCATGCAATATTAATATCTCCTTCACACAAATTAATTTTCTCTTTCCCACCTCAATTTAATAATTTTAAAAAATGTTTTGACTGACACACACACATACAGATACACTATACACACACAAAAAAAATCATATATTTCTCGACAGTGTGCCCTAATATAGTAAGCTAAAATATTTATCAGTAAGGTAAAGTATTTTTCTTTGATGTTTAATATATCAATGTATGCAAGGAGATCAAACTCTCTTAATTTGGACACTCTGTTGAGATTTTAACTGTTTTTAATAGCTGAGAAACATGGAAGCTTCTATTTTGTACCCTTTTGTTAAGGGCCTTTCTTTAATCTAAAAATCATGAAACTTATTCACTTGATTTTTTTCAAAACAGATGCTTAGAAACAGGGTATGTTCAATTATAATTCCCAACCCATTATATCTCTAACTTGTCTTATCTGAAGATAGTATTGGCAGGATAGTACTTTAATAATCATTCAGGAAATACTGCAATTGGTAGCTTGGTAACGGTACTGATAATTGGGCTTCTTTGTTATTCTTAAAGATACAAGCGTTATCCAGGCTGTGACTCTGAAGGCACTTTCAAAACAACATTGCAGTCCTTTCCCAATTTAGTCCTTTTGTTAAAATGTGTAAATCATGCAATACACCAGCCCATACATTATTTCTGTGGTTTTTCTTAACATTATTTGACAGCTGACTCAGTTCTTCCAGTCCTCCTGGGGCTAACATTCCTAGCACCCGCCTGTATATTAATAATAATAATTAACTTCATAGAGTATAGGCTTTCATAGTTACACTCTATTTATTGTTGAAATGATTTCTGGGTAATGCTGGGTGAGGCAATGAATTATCTGGTACACTTTGTTGTTGGCTTCTTCAGAGTGGATGTGAAATTGAACTTAGCAACAGATGTCAAATTCTGAATATTACCAGGATACAATGGAACAGAATGCTTATCACCAATCACTAACTGCTATATAGATGAGAGCTTTTTCTGTATTCACTAGCATTAGCCAGAAGTCATTTTACCAATTATTACCCTGACTTCTCATTGTTAAGGTTTGTGAAATTGAATAAGCAGATATTACAACATCCTTTAAAAAAATGATTGATTTTATTATCTAATCTTCACTTGGTCCTTGTTGCCCCTAAGTTTGTTATCTATCTGACATATCAGTTGATTCTTCTCTTAAGCTGGGCTGAATGATACTCATTTCCGTGAAATTCATTATTCTAGTTAATAATGCACATGCATCTTCCTGTCAGTTATGGAAGGAGTAGAGTATGTGCCATGATCAAAGAATATTTCTTTCTGGAAGAATGAGGGAAAGACATTATTTGTAAGGGGAACAGCCCAATTTAAAGTACTAGAGAAAGGAAAAGAAATCAATGGTTTCTTGGAATGGAAGTAAGTTCCCTTTTTCTCCATCCTACAGATCCAAATATCACTTCTTGGATTCACCATTCTCCCAGATCTTCAGAAATGTGCAAATTAAAGGCAGAATTCACTGTTTGAAGTATTAGCAGTAATTAACAATATTAATTACCCCCCTTTTCCTTTTCTTTCTCTCCGTATTTATCCAGGATACTCTACTCCACACGTCTTTCATCTCACCTCACTTTTCTTTCTTTTTTTCAATCTTTCCCTTGTTTGACATTATGTAGCATTATGGAATTTGATTTTTTGATGAATAGTTTTGAAAGGAATTGATTAGAAGCCAAAGATTTAGTTTATAATTGGAATTAATCTCTCTTATCATTTTGCTAACCTCAGTTCTTGATAAATATCCTGCATTTAAGCTAAAAAAAATCATTTAAATGCACCAAGAATATATAATAATAACTGAAAATAGTGTGAAACTCTGGTTTCTAGTAAAATTATAGGTATAACACCATAAAAGTGTAATGAGTTTATAAACCCATTATTTATGATTTATCCTAAAGCTGTCAAGACATCTGGCAATAATTTGGGTTGACACATCTAGCACTAGAATTAAATGTTGATATCATATAATGAAAATTACATGCTTTGGGTTTTCTATGCTGTAACAAGGCACTAAAACAAATACCAACATCTGCATATTGTTTCATGTGCAGCCTGTTAATTAGGTATTGCAACCAATCAAGCCATGTACAGCAGAGGAGAGAAGAACCTGCATGATATGTGAAGAAAAGAATGAATGACGACAAGAGACTAGAACTACAATGTCTTATGAAAGGTAATGGTAAAGATTCTCCTCGACAGAAGTTTCAGAAGTGGTTGCCATTGCCTGATTTTTGGACTGATTGGCTCAAGAACACCCAGTTGACTTTGTGCCTAAGGCAGGACTAGAACTCACAGCCTCCTAGTTTATAGCCATTATCTTAACCACTAATCCAAAACTGGCTGTCATTACAGGACACTACAAAAGAAAGAAAAGGGGCTTTGAGAAGGAGAGGGTGAAAAAGAAACTATAGCAATCAATATGGCTTGCTCCACTTAAGCAGCTGAGTTAAGCACTTTCTTCAACTATCCCTTTTAGGTATGTTGGACTCAGAGGTGGTATTCAGCAGGTTCTGACCAGTTCTGGAGAACTGATAGTGGAAATTTTGAGTAGTTCGAAGAACTAGCCAATACCACTTCTGACTGGAGATTTTTCAGTATCCTTCCTCTGCCACGCCCACAGAACCAAAAAAAAAATTGAATCCCACCACTGACACACATGCTAGTTGTTTCCGGCTCTAGGAAATGTCTTATAAAAATAATTATAATTATACAAATTATAGTCTTATAAAAATAAAACAAGTGGCAAAATACCTTAAGGGTTTAATAAGGTCTGGGGATGAATCTCCTTTGATTTGAATAGAGCCAATTATTTAGTTCATGTAATCATTTTTTTAATTAGAATTGAAGACTGGTTTTTGGTGTAGCGATTGACTTTGGTCTAGTGACAAAACACCAGGTTGGAAAGCAGGAGACTGTCAGGAAAGCTCTCACTCATCTCACAGGATTACTGTTATGGGAAAAATTGGAGAAGGAAGGTGTATTAGGTATTTTAGCCACCTTAAGTAATTTATAAACATAATAAAAGGTGGGATTAAAATAATGCTTAAAAAAAGTTTGCTACAGACATCTGAAGCCATTCCCTAGACCAGGATGTCAAATTGGCAGCCCATGGGCCAGATGCATCATCTGCAGGCCATGCCCATCCCAGGTCCACAAAGGCAAAAAATATCATAATACGTCACAATACATCATGTGATGCAATTGGGTTTGACACCCATGCCCTAGACCAACTGAAATATGAAAGGTTTTCACTAGCACATATCTGTGACCCTAAACCAGAGGTCTCCAAACTTGGCAACTTTAAGACTTGTGGACTTCAACTCCCAGCTATGCAGGCTGGAGAATTCTGGGAGTTGAAGTCCACAAGTCTTAAAGTTGCCATGTTTGGGGACTCTTGCCCTACACAGTAAGAAACAAATTTTCCCCTATTCACATAGTTGACTGACAGATTCTCTTACACTATTCTGACCCTACAAAAACAAAACACACTTATTTGTTATATTAGCCTCTCTAATCACTTTGAGTGATCGTAAGATGCTGTAAATATGAAACAATTCTTCACTTCACTTCTACTTTAAAGAGTAGTTTTTATTTCCAAAACTTTAGTATAGATTGGCTAGATATTTGCCAATTTTCCTAGAATCATGCTGCTTAAAGGCATCTTGTAGGCTGTTCTATATATAAAGTGGGTGACTCCAAATCTACAAACCTGATTGGTCAATAAAATG